>CM075215.1:2990684-3182345 GCA_037577465.1 Liposcelis bostrychophila
TTATTATAAAATTCGATGAGCAACCAGACAATGCGTTAAGTCGAAACTTATCTGCTGCTTTACAAAGTAGAATTTCCGAGAGAAAGACAAATTTATCTTATATTTTATCGTACTTGGAAAACCATGAAAAAGAAAGTCCGTCGCAGGAAGTTATTCGAGAAATTATTGAATGGTCTCAACACTGGAAAAGTAGAAGATCCTACTGATGAAGAAAATAAGGACAAAAAAAAAGGACAAGTGAAAGAAGATCAACGTAAAGAGAGTAAAATCGAAAAAAAATGTGCGTTAAAAGAAGATGAAGACATTAATTAATAGGAAATAAAATGAAGCATAAGAATAATAAAACGAAATAAAACCGAGTTTGGACAGTATTTTGAAGAGAGAAATGAGTCTCTGGGAAAATAGCAAAAATTGCTAGAAATACTTGTATTGGAAATTTGTATTATAAAGATATATATTTCCGAGAGGATTTGTATCAGATTTGTATCTGATCTTTATACTGGATATTTATTTACAAGTAACTATCTATGGTTCCAACATAATTCTGGGACGGTAAGGCTTAGTTTAATAAATGTAAAAAAATTGCCTCGAATCCCCCAATCCAGCAATCCCTCGGGATCTGTGGGATTAAGACATTTCAATCCCGCGGATCCCGCAGGACCGATTTTGGTGTGGGATTGCGAACTCTGGGATTTCAAGATTCAAAAATTCACAATCGTGGGATCCTGGGTTAAAGGCACAAGGCTGGTAACTAGTTATCCCGAAGTCAGAAAATAATGCTTGGCTCAAAAGCAGAATTTTTTTTTTTTTTAGTGTGTTTATTCTTAAGTGTTTTTTATGGCAATAAGCATATGAAGACATCAGTGGAAAAAGGAGACCGTTGGACCTCTCGAAAAAAAATTCAGACAACAGGCTATTTTCTATTGTTTTTTTTTTGGAAGCCATTTTGATTCCGATAGAATTTTCTATGTACTGTTTGTAAACAAGCAGTAGGAAAATGTTAGATCCTCTTTCGATTTTCATTTATTGACTACAGTTTTTCGTTGGAACCTGAACGGTCTCCTTTTTCCACTGATGTCTTCAATCCAAGTTATAATTTTTATAAACATTTTGATTTCTTCTGGAAGAAATATCTGGAATCTGAAACTGTAAGACAAAAAATAGTCAATTTTGAGATTTGAGACCTCTTGAAATGATTTTTAAAATCCCGAAATTTTCGACCTCTATCTCTTTCTCTTCTTCTTAAGAAGACATTTACAATGGCTGAAGTCCTACCGAAACTCCTCGTCTGTCTTGTAATTTTCTAAGTTAAATGCCGGCTTTAAACCTCGTCAAAAAATCGTTTGCGATGGAATCTCTGTGTTGTCATCCCTTTTCTCTGTCATATTTGACTCTTTTTTTGTCCCATAAATTAAAGTTATTGTTAACTTTAACTACGATCTGCTTAATTATCGCTAAAATTTTGAGAAATGAAAGTAAAGTTTTCATTTTGGAAAAAGTATCCACCGATCATTTTCTGACGCTTTGGTAACCTGTTAAAGCAGTTTGACACTAATTCAGGATTTATAATTTTCCAAACCCGAAATCCCATAATAACAAAAATGATTCACACTCTCCTTAGTCCGCCAAATTGGAAACATTTAATTTACCTTCTAAAAGCTTTCCGACAGCAGCGTCCAAATGTACTGACTCCCTTTCCTGTCCAGAACCGGAAATATTCGTTTGGCTTGTGCTGCATGACTCCACGTCCTCGGACGAGCTACTTCCCATATTTGGCTTGTACATTTTCGTTTCATATAATTATTTTCCGACGTTTAATCCAAATTTGGAAAATATTTCACTTTATCACGAACCGTTTTCTTTAGTAGTCACAACCCGACGGGAACACCATGTGAAAATAACCGCGAATCAGGTTCCTCTGGAAAGCCATAGAAATTCCATCAGTTTAAATAAAAACAAAAACAATTTTAAAAAAACCATGATCAAGAAAAAACTTTTTTTGACGTCTGGACGTCGTTAAAAACGGTAAAATATCGACCCATATCTCATATTAATTTTATTTGTGTTCTATGACAGAAAGGAGGTCGTGGCAGTTAAAGGACTTTTATTTTAATTATTTAACGGTTGATTTCAGTAACTGTTGGGTGGTTGGCTATTAAAAACTGGAGTATGAAATTTGAAACCCGATTTTTTTTTCCACTTCTGTGTGGAGTGGTTTTGAGCTTTAACAACTACGGCTCCACGAATTCTGATGATAATTTATTTACGTAAGTCAACACGTACAAATTGACCACATGTTGTATGACGAGCCAGTAGCCGGCGGGAATTCCGACTCCACGGAAAAAAAGAAAAAGGAAAATAAAAAAAAAATATTCGAATTAAAAAAAAAAAAAAAAAAAAAAAAAGAATCGAATTTTACAGAGAACGCTTTGTACCTGAATAAACTGAAAATTTTCCGGGTGAACTTTATATCCGTTTTAGGCCGGGAAATGCGAAGACGCGAACGAACCTACACCGTAAGCTAAACATGAATCACTCAACCACACATCACATTATAATTTATAATGATTACCCACTAATAAATTAATTAATCGTGTGTCGAAATCAAAATGAAAACTGAAGAAAGATGTGGAAAGATGAGGATCTCGAGACCCCCCTCCCCCCACCCACCTCCGCCCCCCTTCTTCTTCTTCTTCTTCTTCTTCTTCTTCTTCTTCTTCTCCTCCCTTTATGTCGGTCGCCAGAACCAAAGTTTTAACATCTTGGCACCGAGCGAGCGCAAGACCAGGTTTCTTTAACAAAACACACATCTTACATGTTCTCCTTTGAGTAACAAAACCGCTTAACTCCCCTCCTCAATCAATTTCTTTAAAACTTTTTTTTAGTTTTGTTTTCGGAGTTTTTTCGAGTTTCAAAATCTTCCCGGATTATTTCAAAAATCCAGTGGGTTTTATAATTTTTAGAAAAAGTTCATTGACATTGACATCTAATGTTTCCCCTAATTTTTTTCCTGTTTAAAAATTTTGAGCTTTTTAAAGGGACTTGACCGGTTTTCGACTTGAAACGTAAAAAAAAAAAAAAAAACACCGTAATTTTGAGGCAGTAATCGAAACAAAACATTTCTTTATGAAGTCTCCCTCCCCCTCGTTTTCAACAGAGATTTACAAACGAAGATATCAGTACACACCTCCGTTTAATTACTTCCTTTAACATGCTCATCATCTTAACTAACTTAATTTTTTTTTTCTGATTCTGAAAAAATGCCGAAATTTTCTTGATGCTATTTTCTTTTTCTTTTCAAAGGAACGAATTCCGACTGTTTAAACATTGAAAAAAAATATTTAAAAATGCGAGACCGTGTTAATTAATGCATTTTCGGATGGTATGGAAGGTATTTTAAGGTGGATCCTTGGTTTGAAATGATTTTTTTTTTTTTAATATTTATTATCACCATATTAATATTCGTCTTTTTTCCGAAGGGGAAGAATTCATATTTTTGAATGGTTTTCGGATCGAGGCCAAACATTTAGTTTAAAAATGTTTAAGTATATTTAACACGTTAAATGTTTGCCAATCGATTATCGCATTTAAAAAAAAAATGCAGCATTTATTTAGTATTTTTAAAACAATATAGATTTTTTTAATCTATTGATGATGTAGTAGTGCTTCGCCGCTAACGGCCATTTTGGGATTTTCAATTTTGTAATTTCGCAGTTAGATAAGGGCTCGCTCATATTCAAGTTTTCAGTAACCAGCAGAGTTGAGATGTAATTTCCAAAGTCGTACTCCAATATTAAATCTCCAGGAGACGAAACCTTCCTGGCGGAAATAGTAAATGCGATTAAGGATCACTGAACATATTTAAAATTTTATTAATTAGTGGATCAACATTGGAGCAGAACCGAATTTCCCCGATGGTCGGAATTTGCTCAACTAACCATATTTGGCCCTTTTAATGTAGGAAAACACAAAAAAAAATATGTGACAAAAAAAAATATTTTCAATTGCAAAGACTATATTATAAGTGTTTATAGTTTCTTCATTTTTGAAGCTCGAAATTGGCATTTTGTGCCATTTTACTCCTGGGGTTTTAAACTCAAAATCCTGGGAGCAATACATTCAATTTTGACTCGCCGAAGCAGACGACATATGGATATTCAGACAGTGCTTTTTATTTTGTTAGTAACTAAAATTTGAGAAATGGTTGAAACTTGAAAATTGAAATTAAGCTGAATTCGAGCTTTTTTTGTCACTTTTCTTGCCTCGCTTTTTTGTTTTCTAATTTGCCAATTCAAATGTTTAGTTTTTTAAGAAAACTGAAAAAAACTTAAATTCATAGTATAGGACTGAATTCATAACTGAGCTTTTCACGATTTTACTAACTTCATAGACTTTATCGAGACTTTTTTGCTTTTTGTAAAGACCTATAGGGGTCCATACCAACCCGGCGCAGCGGTCAGTTGACCCCTGCTTACATATACCAACTCGGCGCGATACTTGTCAGACCCTTTTTGACCCTTTTTGTAATATACCAACTCGGCGCAAGCAAATTTCTTTCATTTTAAACTTTTTTAAACATGTTTCAACTCTTTAAAATTTCCGTATATCATTTTCGAAAGTTCTAGCAAAGGATGTTAGTCGTTCGAAAATGGATGTGAGAAAGAGTCTAAGTCAACGGGGAAAACCGGTTTTTATTATTAACATTTGTACTTTTAAAAAGATAGGATTTTAGCGAAAGGAGAAACTGGATGGACATGTTGTACAGGAAAATTTAAAGCTTACGTTGAAACTTTAGGTGATTGCGAAAACGTTTTAGACCATTTTATAATACATTCTTATGATGCATTGGCATAGAGCGCGATGAACAGCAAAATTTTGACTGGACAGGTTAAAAGAAAATTCGAAGAAGGCGCAGCGTTTTCCGAACGTTTTCCCGGAGTTTTCCCCTTACTGTGATAATGCAAGTAAAGTTATATATTATTATATGTTATTTTTTTAAACTTTTTTCAACCTGCGCCGAGTTGGCATACCTATAATTATTTCGCTTTAGTGATTCTAATCTGAACTTGACCGCTGCGCCGAGTTAGTAAAGGACCAAATATAGTGGTAGAATATGTTTCGAGACCGGAATCCTGCACTCAAAAAAATGAGTACTGGTCGCCAATACAATTTAAACTGGATTTTGCGCCTAATTAAAAATTGATTAGAAGCCATTACAATTGTATTAGTCTCCAGTCAATTTTGTTTTCGGACCAGTCAAAGCGTCCAGTCAAAAATATATTACCCTACTTTTTTTTTGAGTGTGGAAGAGAAAAACAAATTCGGAATAGGTATTGTCATAAATTTTTAATTTTCAAAAAATTTTGTGTAGAAATTGTGAGCATATGGTTTTGAAAAAAAGTACTTGCGGAATTCAGTGTATTAATAAAAGAAAATAAATCTTTTTCTAGGTGCAATGATATGATCAAAACGATATCAAAACGCGTACACATTGCGACGTGATTTGTTACTATCGTTCAGCAGCGAAAAATTATGAAAAGTGGGATGGTTAAGTTACAAATTTTCCAATTTTTTTCTTGCATTTTATGAAGATTTCCACAGCAGAGCGGTAAGAACTTTTTCGATTTGCATTTTTTAGCCAGAAATTTTAAAAATATATTATTGCACAGGGTATCCGTGAAGTTAGCAGTACAATAAAAAGCTCAAATTTTAAAATAAACGCTTTGCGATCCCCCTAGCTTTCAAAAATTCACGTTCCCTTTATAGCCAGAAAGCAAAAAAAGTCGTGCGTTATAATACCAAAATATGCAACATGAAAATTGACCGCTGCCAGGTCCACACTTACCTAATATTTTTCAAAGCTGTAACTGGAAACAATTTTTTTGTCATTTTACTGATTTTGAGCTTTTAGAAAACACAACTCTAAGAGTTCGAGCTTTCTCCTGTGAAATTTAAAAAAAAAAAAAAATGAAAATATCGCAAGTGTGCAGGAGCACTGCCAGAGTGCCAGATGCACTTTTTTTTTTTTCAACTTTAGAATTTAATACCTATTTCAAATTCTTACCCGAAATTTGAGCATTCTGAAGATATAACGTTTAAAATTGGAGCTTTTCCCTTTGATTAAAAAAAAGAAGAAATTACTGAATGCATGCGAATTTGGCAGTACTCGGTGTGCCGTGCATATTTACGATATTGTAATGTTTTTTTTTTTTCATTCACTAGAGAATCCTTAAATTCTCAGAGTTGTTTTTTGGATGCTTAATTTTAGTGTCACCAAACAGCGACTATTTTATTGAGCTTTTGATTGTATTACCCGGGAAGTTAGTTTACAGAGTAGATAAATGCAAATAACTTTTTTGTTTTAAAAGCTCCAATTCTGAACTTTGGTTTCCCACAAAGCTCAAAAAAAGCTCAAAATCCTGGTATAGTTTTTATAATTTGAGCTTGCTGACTTCACATGGCCACACACAGGATAATTTTTTTTTTTTTTTTTGCAAGTACTTTGCACTGCACGAATTTTTTTTAAAATTCATGTACTTTATTTGTATCCCTTAATTTTTGAAACTAAAAATTCGTGAAAAATATCTGTTAATTCATTTTATTAAAAGCTAAAAATTTTAAAATTTTAAGATGGCATTATATGCTCTGCGCCTTCAGTGTCCACATTAATGAGTTGTCGAGTTTTCGTCTGATTTTTAGAAAGACGTAAGACGTCTCCAGGGACACAAATTTACGTGTTACAACTTTGGCGGTTTTGAAAGTTTAAAAAAAAATGTAATGATTTGGCAAGTAGGAGAGTTTATTTTTTTCGGTTCCCTCTTATTCTCGTGTAAGAGGTTCCCATTGACGAACTCCATTCAAAAGCAATTATCTGACTTTACCAAATTCAGCAAAACACTGGTCTAAGTCATTCCCATGCCATGGGTGTCTTGAGGCATGGCGCCATGTACCACACGATCCTTTTGATACTATCTACGCATTCTTCCGAGTATCAACTGGTTTTACTGATTCATCAAAAATTGCTTACGGATGACGTAAAAGTTGGGTGTTCCTATCATCTTCTCTTACATCTAAAAAATCTTGGTACTGCTTATTTGCAAAAACAAAAATTTACACGCAGAAAAAAAAAAGTAAATTTTCTCAGAGTGACTCATTAACTTAGCGTAGGCGAGCAATTTCAGTCTGAAGAAATAAGTCATTACGATATCAGAATTGAAAATCTAGAATCGATATATCAAAAGCCGAAAAGCCATAAGGGGAACGCGGTGCGCTGCCGCGTTTATCTCGAAAAATCTCAAAGACCGAAAGTTAGCAGTTTTTTTTTTCTTCACGGACAAAGCAGATACCGCTCCGCTGGATCTGTTTATCCTCGTGATTCAGCAAATTCCGAAGCAGCAAGTCGGGGTCACGGGGTCCAACATCATGTCATCGTGACCACCATACTCGATACTCACTGACACCCTGTGGTTTTTTCTCTTCCTTTTATTTTCCTCCGTAATTGTTTATAATTGATCCCGGGGTAAATATATCATCTCGCCGGTCTCCGATCCCAGGATGTACCGTTAAAAACCGCCAGGTAAAAGAAAAAGAAGTTGAGAGAGACTTGTCCGCGTCTGTCGATCCCGAGGCTGCATGACAAATGTGCCATGCTGAATAGGAGGGCAAATCGTTCGCACGGGATGTTCTCATAATAACGTTCAGGGTCATTTGACAAAGTTCTAAACACCGACAATTAGGGTGAAATCCATTTTTAAAAAACGAAATGCCGCTCGGGAAGAGGGAATAAGGGAATATATGCGCCTACACCTTGGGTTCTGCTTCGGGGTTCTTCAAAGTAATCGGTTGTTTCGGTAGCAACCCCCGTGACGGCCACACGCACCTTTAAAGGCTACTTTCTTCTCCTCATTAAAAATTTTAAAAAGTTATTGTTTTCACATTTCTACGGTTTTACTTCCTTTTGACAGTTTTATGACTTTTAGGGAAATACTAAAAAGGAGAAAAAGGGTGAAATAAGGATTTGATAAAATCCTTATATAATACTTTATGTACATGTGTTTAAATTTTTAGGGTGTAAATTCACCGTCGAATCAGTTGGGCGAACATGATGAATTCCCAAACATTTTCATTAACTTTCTCACCAAAACTCAAGAGTGCAAATTCACTTAAAACATATTTAAAGGAACGTTATGAATCTGAAAAATATTTTTGGTAATATTTCGGGCAAACGTTTTCGCTCAACATGCATGACATGTTCGTAGTGAATTTGCACGCTTGGATCTTAAGACATAGCATTTCAAAGATTTTAAAAATAATCAACACCAAG
This sequence comes from Liposcelis bostrychophila, assembly GCA_037577465.1. Lineage (NCBI taxonomy): Eukaryota > Metazoa > Arthropoda > Insecta > Psocodea > Liposcelididae > Liposcelis > Liposcelis bostrychophila. Next base: position 2,999,008 of record CM075215.1, read on the forward strand.
AGTTTACAATTTTTCGGCAGTGTGAAAAAGATTGCCAAAGTATAGAATTTTGTAAGTTGTACTGAAATATCTTGTTGAAATTTTTAATAGGGGAGGAGTTCAGAATGGTTGTCTTTGAGAAAGAGTCTTGCAAATGATGGTTAATCTCTCTGCTTTTTTCTGTTTTCTCTTTGCTCAGTATGGATTCCCAAAATTTTGAAAATTGAGCTCTGCTCAAATATTTTGCCTATTCGTACCTTTTTTTTTTTCAAATATACAGGATGATACCCACCACCTAAAGGTTGCAAGAACGGACGTTGCTTTTAATCGTCGAGTTTCTGGGTTCGAATATTCTCAGTACTGTCCAGTACCGAAATCAGTGTAAAAGTTCTAAAAATTTGAAAGCTGTAATATTTTTTATTTTGTTATTTTATAGGTTCATTTACAAAAATATTAATTCATGGGTAACTATGATGCGCGCCTTTGGACTGGAAACATCCTATTCTGTGTTGTCCTAACCGATCTTTGGCAAATTATTCGAGACCTGGGATAATAATGGAGGTTCCCAGCCATGTTCTCTCCTTCGGTCACTACAGATATCCATTGCAAGCTTGAATTTACAGCTGAACGGGATAACATGTGAAAATTGAAAAAGATCCTACTTAACAAAGTGGTAAGTAGCAAGTAATTAATACGCCAAATATCAGGATCAAATTCAATAGATATATTTGGAATTATTTATATTCATTTCGTTTTTAAATTTTTGGCTCAGAACTGTTTAAAAATGAAATCCTTGAAAGAAACACTATGGTCTGAATTTTTTTTGGGCAAAGAACTTACCGGAACACACAAAAAAAAAAAAAAAAAAAATAATATAATGCCAAAACACGTCAGCATCAAAAGTTCATTGCCATATTTTTAAAGCTCTCCAAAATTTGGTCTAAACGTACCTTTTAAAAGATCAAAGAGGCCAACAAAAAGAAAAAGATGTTTTGAAGAAGACTGTCGTTATCACTAAATAAAAAACGATCCAACTTCAGGCCTAATTAATTTTTCGCGAAAGAGAACGACTGCAAAAAGGCATTTTTTTTTCTTTGCTCCAAAACAGAGCGGGATCAATTTTTTTTCTTCTTCTTCTTCGTATCTTGACTCTGTTCTTGTTCTTGTTCTTTTAAAATCCCGAAAAACCCTAACCATTTCCAAGATTCAACGACCAAAGTTGCGAAAATTCAAGGTTTTATTGTTCCGCCAACATGTTTTCTACAGTTTTCCCTCTTTACGGAATATGGGAAGCAGCACTTAACATGTGAAGCACTTCGCACGTCGAAATGACGTCACTTACGGGGTAATTTTATTCGGGGGCCAAATTTATTGCACCGTCAACAAAAATATTCCCTGCTTTTAAACTTCAGAAAAAAAAAAAAAAAATGAAAAGACCTTTCGGCTTGGATAAAAGAAAAACCTCTATGTGGTTTGTGAATCTGGGAAATGTTTAGACAGGCGGTGGATATGTTGAGTTGATTAGTAGATAATATTAATTTCAGGGAATGACAGCCTTTTGAATGATATACAATGGGCTATTGTAGAGTCACGTTCCGAAAGTGCGAGTTTAGTGTTGTCCCTCCTAATGGGAGCTTCGACTCCGTTATAAAATTAAAAGAGCCGAAGCTGGGTCGAACCGGGGGATATTCGGCTTTGAATGAAGTTGAACACTTGAAAAACTCTCATAAGAATGAACAAATCGAATTTTAATCTAAGTTGCATTATCATTCTCTAAAAAAAAAGGGTTTGGTTCATTTTTTTTTCTTCTTATAAAGCCACAATTGGAATGCTACAATCTTGGAAAAACATAATAAAGTCTTCTATCGAAATATTTTCAAACAAATTAAAGAAACAAGTCAGCTGTGTCAATATTATTGAATGATTCGTTTCTTTTTTTTTTAAACTTTCGGTGTCGGCTATTAGCATCCTTGTTATTTAAAACTTTTTTTTTTCTAAAAAACTAATTGGAGAGATGTTGAGTGTGACTTTTGCAAATTTCCAAGTGTAAGGGTTCAAGAGTTTTTGACGAGTAGTCGGAAAGTTACCGGGTGATTTAGGATTCGGAACTTGGGAACTTGATTTTGGTTCCTGTAAAAAGAAGATTGCGGCATTGGACTTGTTTTCCAGCCAATAATCTGTCAATTTGGAAAAAGTATTCGGAGGGACCCGTTAAAAATTTTGAACTCAATAAGAGTTCGAATTTGTCAAGGATAGAGTTGCTGCTCGAGGATTCTCGAGCTCGAAATTTCAAGAAATTCCGATATTTTTCCCCAAAAAAATTTTCAAGTCGAGATTTTAAAATTTTTAAAAATATTTGCTAAGTTCAGATTTCCAAATTTTCGGCATTTAACTCTGTAAGAACTTTCATTGTTTTCAAATTTTCTTTTATTCTAATTTTTAGATCTATACTTGAGAACGGAAAGTTATCGTGGTTACCAGTAAAATCAAACGTTACAGATGCCAATCAATAGGAAAATTATCCATTTTTCCCTTCCCCCCCCCTTCCTTCCCTGACCGCCCTCCTCTTTGTTCCCAAAAAATCGGCAAAAAATGTTTTCGATTTAGTTGTGACTAAGATATTTTAATGCAAAAATCAAAAATCTAAGGACTGAAAAACACTTTTTGGGGCTCAAATGCAAGCCCAAAATTGGTGCTGGATAAGGTTGGTGAACATGTTCCGTGAGCTTTTTTGGACAAAAATTTTCCATCAAAATTTTTCCCAACACGTAGGGAGACTCTAAATGGGGGCTTTTTTGAACAATAAGCTGAATGGAAATGTTTCCAACCTTTTGGGAAAACATATTCCCCTTGACTTTGCGTTTTTAGTAGCGATGTTCCGGCAACAGAGACAACTCGGGAACTATGGAAATTGCAAAACGGGCACTTGCAGTAGGGTTGTTGCTTCGATTCCGTTCCGAAGGTTCACTAATTTTTTTTCGTCTGGTTCTGATTCCGAACAGGGAAAAAAATTTAGATTCACGACACAAATGTTTCAGTGGTGCCGACTTAATTTTTGAGTTCCGATTCCGATTTCAATAAAAACATTTCGATTCCAATTCCAATTCCGATTCCCTTTAAAATCTAATCGGAACCGCGTCCGAAATAGAGATTTAGGAGGGAACATCCGTTCTGGCAAGCATTCCGCTCGTAATCCCGCTTCAAATACAAACGGACCGACGTAATGACAAAATCCGTAATTAAGATATTTCCCAAAGCCTTTTTCCAAGAACGGTCGAAAAAAAAAAAAAAATTATCCAACCATTCCGCTTGCCTAGGTAAAAGAAAAGGAGAAAAAAAAAAAAAAAAAAACAATCTTGGAATTTAATGATTAAGAAGTGTGCCAAATGATGTTAATTGCATGACGTCAAGGAATAGCCCGACGAATCAAGTGAAGGAGGAGTGGTTTTCTTTAAGTGTTATTGGCTGCTATTACAATAACGAAACAACTCCCTAGCAGTTATAATTTCAAATAGATTATAATAACAATGCAATAAGTACACTTTTTTTTTCTCTTATTATTTTAAAATTTCTAATCGGAATTTGATAAAGTAGAGAAAAAAAATAACCGCCAATTAACCGATTTGCTTTGTTGATAAATCCGTGTCGGAAACTTGTAATTTTAACCAACGATTTTTAGTAGAACTTTCCCCGGTCTTCAGGAAAAAAAAAGTAAAAAAATCCGTCTTCAAATGTTTGTAATTAAGAAGAAGCGCGTAAATATAAGGCTCGCGATAGCATAATTTATTTAATTCCAAACAATCGGGCTTGTTGTAAATAAAAAAAATAAATACAATTAGTCGCGTATACGATATTCCGTAGCAATAAAACCGAAACGAAACTCGAAAGATCGGGGGGCCCCTTTTTTGCCTCAAAGATTGTAAACAAACAGAACACGAGTTATCAGTTAGCCCAAGGGCAGTGCTCTGCGGCACTCCATACTCTTTTTCTGCTTTATTAACAAGCACCATCTCAACTGGAGTATATGTTGTGTGTTAGTTTCTCACTGATCGTCGATCCGTTAATATCGTGATTTTTTGTGACAATTTTTTTTTTTTTTTTTTTTTTTTTTTTTCATTTATCATGCTGTTATTTTTGTGATTTAAATATTTTTATGGTTTTAATTATTTCCTTATATTTTTAAATAAAAATGGACAAAAAAATTTACGAAGAAAATTGTGATAGTTTGTCGGGGACGAGTTCCAGGGAATCCTCCCCGAAAATTCCGGACTCGAATTTACCGGTGATGACAATTAGGGCAGCGAGTTTAACATCTTCCACGACCTACAGCTTTAATCCGATGAGCGAAGTCAAAGACGATAGTCTTAACAAAGCCCAAATTTTAAATGCCGTTACCAAAGTTTTAAGCGGATACGATTGGATGTTGGTCCCACCGCCGACCAAGTAAGTTTACAAGAAAAAAAAAAAAAAAAAAAAGTTATCGGCAACCCCCATTTATTTGAACTAAATCCACCGTGAGAATTTCGGGGACTGATAACGATTTTTTTTATATGACAGGAAAGCTTTTAATTAGGGGGATAACCTAAAATTTTATACTTTTTAGTGTGGTGTCGCGCCCTATTTTTTTCAATGATTCGGTTTTTACGATGCTGTAATTTTTTTTAAGGGCTACTTAATTTAACACTTTAAATAGGAAACGATTTTTAAAGCTTTTTTTTTTTTTTTTGTGTGTGTGTGGTGTTCAGAAATATTTTTATATGGATGACATTACTCTGAAGAATCGTTTTTTAAAGAAAGTTTCGTGACCTGTTTTCTCTAATTCCATGTATTTTCCGTTACAAATTCATGATCTTTGGCGCCATTTCTTCTTTAAAAAAACGCGCCAGTGTGCTTTTTTTTTTTTTTTTTTTCCCGAGTGCTGGACAACAGATTAAAACGAGCTCAAAATCCGCAAATATATTATTTTTTTGGTTCAAGATGTGAAAAATTCTTAAGGACATGTTCAGCTTGGTAATTTTAAAGCTCAAATTCGCTGTTGAATTTGTTAATTGTGTTGGAGGAACATTTCCCATGCTCTAGGGCGCAGATCCTGATCCACTATGAACATGCTGAAAGTGTTTGCATATGTTCGGTGAACATGATGGATGAAAATTTTCACCCGACATGTTTAAAGAATTTATACAGTGTTTGCCTAAAGCTTCCTTGAGCACGGTAGGGAAAACGTTCCTCTAACATGTTCGCCAATTATGTCAGTAGTGAATTGCCCCTAGGACAACCCTGTGGCTTCTTAACCATGCTGACTAAAAATGTTCGTCTAACATGTTGATCGTTTACTCAAAGCCGAAGTTTCACGCTAAAACATCTTGTAGTTACATGTTACGGTGACATGTTGCTAAACATATTGCAACATAGAAACGAGTTGGGAACATGTTGCGCAACATTTACAAATTTTTGTTTTTCATTTTCCAGTGTTACACAACATGTTTTTACGCTTGAACATGTGGAGTAACTTGTTGACAACATGTTTATAACGCTGCAACAAGTGGAGTAACATGCTGTCTCAACATGTCACTACAACAAGTTTGAGCTTGAAATTTTGGCTCTGCATGAACCGTGCGTGTCGTGGTCGTCCGTTATGTTCGTCCATGTTAAAATTTATTTAACATGTTGGTGAACATTTCAACTACAAATAAGCATATAGATGTCGCCCTGTAAGGTTAGAGGTTCTATGAGCTGGATAAAATATCTACCCAGCATATTTAGTTGTTTTAAAATCTTCTCCATGTTCACCTCACTATGTTCTTGAGTAAATATTAGGAATAGGTAGAAGAAACTTAAGAAAACTAATCAGCAAAAATCAGCTCTTTTACTGATTCTGTTAACGGAAATTTGAATTTTTTTCCTTGGTTAATTTTTTTGGTATAGCTAGGCAAAAATGTTAGAAAAAAACGGTAGCTATAATAATATAAAAACACGTGTTTTCTAACATGTTGTGTCAAAAGTAATTGCGCCTTAATAATTTCTTTAAGTCAAACATGTCAGAGGAAATGCTCTATGTTTAAAAATTTTAAATCAAATCAGCGCTCAATAAGGTTAGTATAGGCAGCATGTTTTTGAACGTGATGAACTTTTGGTCCATGTTAGTTTATGCTCGTTATGCACACCCAGCATTTTCGTAGCCAGATTTGCAAGAGCTGTCAATAACAGGGGACTGACCATGTTTTACAATCGTACGACAACAGTTTTTCCTTACAGATATGTATATTGCAAAACACTTATCGCTATTTCATTTTCTCAGAAAAGAGGACTACAGTAAAAATAATCACTGCATGATATAATTTGTTTTGAAAGATCCATCCTTGTGATTACTGTCAACGTTTGATTATAATTGCGCTTATTTCACAAAATTTTCTGTCAGAGATTAAAAAAAAAAATGATTCTGAGCAATGACGTTAGTGTAAGGGAAGCTAATCATTAAATGTCCTAAGTTGAGAGAGTTAATGAAGGAAATCTATGCTTGGCTTATGATTTTGCCCACCCCTTCCTCTGTTTCTGTTTCTGCTTTTGCGCCCGATATTCTAAACTCTTTTGAAGCCGAGTTTTATTAAATTTTTTCTGCTGACCTGTCAAATTTTAAATTCGTGCTTGCGTTTTGCGTGTTAATGAACTGGAACTTTAAAAAAATATGGGGATTATGAATTTATGTTTTGGAGCCTTTGACCTCATTTTTTTTTTTTTTTTTTTTTTTTTTTTTTTTTTTTGTAACTTAATTCTACGGGTGGAAGAATTTAATTTCGAACGGACCTGACTTTAAAAACGTTTACAGCTGGATGTACGCTTTGCATCGGTTACGTCGTTGAATTAAACGAACAAAAACGCAGAATCTTTTTCAATCTTTTTTTTTTTTTTTTTTTCGTTTAAAATTATTTTACGCACCTCGGGTAGAAATCGCCTGTTTTTCTCCCGCTCGAAAAGTGTTTCTCGGTACGTAAAGCACCTTACTGCACTAGAATGAAAGAGACTTTTCACGTCTCAGCACGTTGAACACCTCGGCTTCGCCTCGGTGTCTCAAACTCGTGCTTCGACGTGAAAAAAGTCTCTTTCATCTAGGGCAGTAATGTACTATTTCAGCGGCAATTAAAATGGCTCCAAATGGCCCCTTTCAATTTGGGAGATAGAGAAATTGCATTAGTCAAAAAAATTTACGGATGGGCTCAAACCTCCTCACAGTAGTGATGCCGATATTTTATCGATAATTTCGATATATCGATAAATCGACGCAAAAATTATCGATATTTTTTCGATATTTACAATTTTATCGATACACCATATCGATAAATTTCTGGTCGATAATTTGAACGATATTTTCGGGAAAAAACTGTATTTTTTTCGGGAATTTTGCAAATTTTGCAAAAAAAATTTTTAATTTTTTAAAGAAAACATTATGTTCAGAAAATTTTAGAAGAAAAAAACAATTTCTCAATTGAACGTTTCTGCAGCCAGGAAAAGTAACTCGAGGGAGGAAGGGGAATGAGGGGCAAAGGTGATGTCGGCTGCCATGCCTAGAATCGTCACTGAATCAAAGAGAAAAAGAAAATAAATTTCTGGGCAGATGATGAATTCTGGAGATTTGAGATTCGTTATTCTTCAAAAACATCAAAAAATAAAAATAAAAAAAATAGTAATTTTGGGAAATTGGCCTCGAGATCTCGCAAAATTTCTATGCAAGCATTTGCAAAAAGAAAAAAAATTAAAATCGCATTAAGACACTGATATACTTTCTGCTTTTAATTAATTAAATTAATGGAGACCTACATTGTGCATTCTAATGTATAAATACAGTTTGTAATGCATGCAATAGTTTTGGATATACACTGTTGTGGGAATATGCTAAGAATATTCCCCTAAATATTTTACTTCCGAATAAATTTTTCTTCCGCACAAACAGTAAAGCAACTCTTTAGCTATAGATTTTCCATATTGGTTTTGGATGTAAATTTGCGGGTGTTTCCCTTAAAATAAAATCTTCGAAAAGATCGGTTTAAAGTGCATCTTGGGTAAAATTGGAAAGAAGAATATTTTTGGAAGAAAAAGAAAAATCTTTGAGGAAGCATTAAAGAAAAAAAAGACAGAACTTTTATAAGCCATCCCAAAACTGTCCAAAAACGACATGGGCTCTCTTTACTAACTGATACAGTGAAACCTTTAAACTCAGATATCTTTCCAGTCGAATGCCAGAAAAAGATCTGTAGCAAAAGTTTGATTCTCTTTTAAGAGCCGAGTACCACAGCTTTTCGCTGTATCAAAATATTGAAATGCAACATTTGCAAATTAATGCAAACAAAAAAATAATTCGATTTTTACATCGCCCTAAATAATTAATACGGGGGGGGGGGGGGGGGGGAAGATTCAACTGCAGCAGCCAACTGATAGGGTATCTCAAAAATTCGTTTGGGCCTCCTGCATTTAAAATGTGTATTACAAGTAACAGCTGAAAAAGAAAAGTCGATCAAACAAACCTAAAGGAAAACAAGTCTTGTTATCATGTCTCCGAAGACAAAGCTTGAAAAAGACAGCTGCAGTGATAAATCCGTCTTGGAAAGATAAAAATTTTTTTTACAGGGTGTCTCCTTCCTGTTGAACGGAATCCGCCAAAAAAAGATGATATTTAACAATTACGTTTCCGAGAACCCGTTCAACTAAAATCAAAAGATTAAGATAAAATTTCTTTTTAAATTCAGCGCTAAAAAAACAAAAGCCGCAGATTGATGTATCCGTGTATAAACTCTAGGATAAAAAAGAAAAAAAATGAAATCGCATGTAAATACCCTAGAGCTTTGGATTTATATATAAATCAGGAGGTATTCGACATCGAGGAATGCATTCCTCTCTGTTGAACGTCAACGTCAACGTTAAAATGTCTGACATCAAATTACGTAGCACTTTAGCCCAACAAGTTGCCGGCTTATAGCGGGTCTGTTTCATAACTCACGGCGTCGAGCTAGATCACACTACTACAGAGGAGGGGAAACGGCAACAATGTAAAGGGAGGGGAGAACTAATGACGTCATAAACGAATGACATATAATGGCGCCCCTAGCGGAGAATCGGGCGAACTACTCGAAATAAGAGATTTGTAAAAAAACATGTATTTTTACCGGTAGAATCATCTTTTTACAAATTGTTAATGAACATGCAAGGGTGTGTAACGAAAAAATCCATAAAAGAAGTCTTTTTATTGTTCTGAAAAATTAGCGGTTTCTATGTCAATGATCAAAGTCCCTTTCCGAACCTTAATTTCTGATTAATTTTTGATTGTTGTGGTTGATATTTTTCTTTCAATCGGTTTTTAAAAACAATTAATCTAGCTTCATTCGTATAGAATAGAGGCTCTTATCCTTGTAAAATATAATAAGGATTTTGTAGATATCAATTAACAGGAGTTCAGCAGAAGTATATCGCTTGTTTCGTTTTATATATAAATCACATGAAAATGAGACAGGAAAACTTCAATTTGAGAAGCGGTTAAGGTCAAAACTCTCATGATTGGAAAAAAAAGTTATACAAATTAAGTACATCTTATTATCATGACCCTGTAATTGCATTACTCTGCTCCAGTAATTAAATCATTACACTACTAAAAATAGGCTGGATAGCCTATATTTTTAAAATAAAAAGAGTACGGAACCTTTTAAAATTAAGATAAGAGTACACAAGAGTATGTAAAAGAGCTTTAAAAGAGTATAACAAGAGCAAGAGATATATGTCTTCACGGGAGATATTATTATAAGTCATTTTTTTTAAATATTATATTAAAGATATTGCTATGTATAAATCCCAGGAACAAAATTCGGTACAATATGCTTTAAAACAAAAAAAATAAGTTAAGGAAGAGTTAACACATAGCCAAGTACTCAATTTTGCATGATGGACAGGTGCTGAGGATATTGCAATATTAAAAAGGTCATAAACCTTTTTGACAAAACTGATTTCTTATTGTTAGTTTCTTTAACTTGTTCCAAGAATCGAAACAAGGAGCTGCTTTTTTCCAGTACCTGCTACTGCCAATACAGCTTTGCATTTATAAATTTTCTGCTTTTATAAAAACAAACATAGAAACAGGTTATTTTTTAAATTTTACTGTGAAATTTTACAAAATGTAATACAATCTTCAACCTGGTGAATAAATCTTTCACGCTTGTACCGTTGAGTTAAAGTCCATTTCTGGTTATGAACCTAAGAGGAGCAACTTTAAAGATATCTACCATGAAAATTCTGGAAGTCACTTCTCGAACTTAATATGTATAAACAAAAAAAAAAAAAATCAAAGTTAATTCGAGTGAAGCTGTGCTTTCGCTTGTGCGTATTTTAAAATCCGCAATCCACCTTTCCCTGCAACGGAAAAGGCGGTGTCTAATTTGCTTTAAAAAAAGAGATGTCTTAGCGAGTCAACCCGGATTGGGATTCCTCCCATCTAAGACCCCTTAAATTCGAGCTGACCCGCAAATATTTTCCACGCCCTATCCTTAAAAAAATTATTAATATTGTCGAAAATAAAGAGCTGCAGTACAAAAATGAAAGAAATCTTAGGGGATCAATTTGGATTTTGGTTATTCTTATCAAGGACCCCCTAAAATTGAGTTAACCCGTTCGAATTTTCACTACTGCTCTTAAAAAAATATTAATATCGTCGAAAATAAAGTGCCATGGGTCAGTGTAAAAATGAACGAAATCTTTGCAAGTGAACATCTTTTCGGCTTTTTGTCTTAAAGCACGACTTATTCATCCCAGCTGTCGCACTAAAATTCTGAACCCGCTACGTTAAAAAAAAAAAACACGAAAATTTTGTAAAAATTAGAACTTGTAAGCTGATTTGGTTTTTATCCGTCATATTTAAATTCATCAACGTTTTCTTACTTTTCATCTCCTGAACCGGCCACTTCACCTGTTTTGGTTCAATAACAGATTCGTATTTAATTCCGTATGAGAGATGACATACATATTGGGTACCAAAAATCTTCGAACATTTATATTAACTATTTTATTTGCCACTTACATCAAAATTAAAAAACCACGGGTCTACTAGGGTCATGGTACCGGTAGTGGATCAAATAAGCAAAACAATTTTTTAAAAATTAGATTTTCCCTCCTTTTTTACATAAATAGAATCGAAAACAACGTTAATATCACAGGAAAATAAGGTGCTCTCAAATTACTCACCCTTTCAAAGTTTTAAAAATCCACTTTTAAGGAGAAAAAAAAAATATTTAAAAAAATAAACGGAAAAACTGGCAATGCATTAGTAGTGGACCGTTCATGGTTGAAATGAACATAAACAGAAAAGGTTTGCTCATTTGTTTTTCATTTGCTTTTCGTTTTTATTTTTCACAAGATCGATTGCTTTTTCATGTGTTTTTCCTCATACTGGAATAATTTCCTTTTTTCGCTCATTCTTACAATAACAAATTCGAAGAAAACAAAAATAAACCACCATAACGGATTTTTAGACGACAAACCTTTTTCATTCAACCACGGAAAAAAAAGAGTTAACAAAAACAAACAAATCCGTGGTCCACTACAGAGTTTTGAATTTGTTTTGATTCAGTGGTGGATCATCAACGATTAAAAATGAAAAACAGTAAAAAATTAATAAAATGACAAAATAGGATAATAGTCCGCATCTTAAACTGCAATTTGTATGTCTCCAAAAGAAAAATTAGTGCCTCAAAAACGATAAAAGCGATTAAATTCGGACAGGAAAAATATGGCCGTCTTGTTATTTTCCGTCAAATTTCGAACTACCAGGTAATAATTTCGTTTTAATTACAAAATATGGCCAGGAATCGTTGCATATTTGGTTTTTCTAAGTCAGTATGAAGTTTTCTAGATATTAAGTGATTTTTACATGTCAAAAACTTAGCATTTTTAAATAAATCGACAATGATTAGCGAATGATCCACTACTCGTACATGGTCCACTACCGGTACCATGACCCTATTCCTTCGAAATTTAGCCAGCCCAGAAGCTCCGAAAAATGAAACAGTCAATATTGCTGACTACGTCTGGCAGTAATATATTTTTTTCCACAAATACTCTGAAAAGGTGTTCACCTCCAAAAGTTTGTTGAATTTCTGGCCAAATTCAAAGCCCATATAATTGTATAAAAAAAAATAAAAAAAAAATTATTACGGATTTGAAAATAATTTTAGCGGGTCGGCTCAGATCTAAGCGGTCTTTGATGTGAGGATCCCTAATCATGATTCCAAAACAAAGAGTTTTTTAACGGCAGGGGAATGGAAGTAAGTTCATCTAATAATGAGGACGCCTGGAATAGAGACGTTTACCCAGGAGCTCCTTCCTAATCACCTTTTTAAAAGGAACCCGTATCCGGACCAACCCCCTAAATTTTCCTTCAATTTCAGACCCGCTAAAATTCACAAATTCACTTTCAATTTTACAACTTGATCTTAATATTTTTTTTAAGGATCAGGGGTTCCTGGATGGGGGAACCAGAAACCGTGCTGGATCCGCTAAAATTTCCGTATCCCCCTTTTAACCATAATTACCATCATCCATTCATTTTTCGACATTTTTGGGGGTGGAAATTTTTTGCGGAACAGCTCTAATTTCTAAGTGGTACTTGATGGGAGGGACCCAAATCTGGAATGATCCGCTAAGGTATCTTTTTTTTTTTTTTTTTTGAGCTTAGACCCCATTATTGGAAAATATATTATTACAAAGGTCGGTCTATTTCTCCCCCCGCCCCCCTCCTCCCTGAAATTGCTATCATAATTTTTTTTTTTTTTTTTTTAAATTCTTAAGATCTTTTATATCCTTCTGAAAGCAACCGCTGGAATTTTTTTTTTTTAAACAGCCAGAAACGCCTTCAGAGAAAAAAGCAATTACAGGTTTTCTGGCTCAGAAATGCTTCACCAAAATTGCTCCTGACGTCCGATATAATAATTATATCGGACGTCAGGAGCAATTTTTATTTTTATTAGGTTTCTAATTATTAGAAACCCTCTAAGACCCTCACAGCGCTTCCACCAAAATAATTGAAATTTTTAAACTTTTTCTTCTGCTTTTTAAGGTTTCAGACCTCGAACTTGGTCCCTAAAAGTCCCTAAGTCCATATCTTTCAAAGAAGCCTTCAAAGTCCTTAAATTCGAAAAATAGTCCCTAAAAGTCCATAATTTTTGAATTTGCATCTCACTTACGAACAATTTCCTACCGTTTATAATAAAGAACAAGATATTATTATGAAGCAAAATTTTTAAAAAATTTAATAGAAAAAAAAAAAGAATTTTTTTTTTTTTTTTTTTTTTTTTGCTAGAATTTAAAATTTTAAAGTCATGTCACAAACCTTTAAAATCAATCAACCAGAGGAATGTGCCTAAAATAAAAAAAAAATTTAAAAAAAAAAAAAAACGGACTAGTTTTAGGCTGCTTTTAAGTTCTAAAAAAAATCCTTAAGTTTCATGTTTTCGGTCCGTAAAGTTCCTAAATTTCAGACCAGAAACCGGTTCGAGGCCTGAGGTTTGTAAAAATCTGACCAGTTTTCCAGCATTGGCACTGAGTCAACTAAAAAAACGGCAAAAAAATAAAAGAAATAAAGAATAAAAGAAAATAAAAGATAAAAAATAAAAGAAATAACAGAAATAAAGAAATAAAAAAAAAATAAATAAAATGGCGCAAAAATAAGTGACGTCACGGAACGATGACGTAGAAAACGGAGGGGAAGGCAAGTGGAGTAGTGAGATCTAGGCGTCTCGTAACTCACATCAGTCAGTAGCCTCTTCACTGTGACAACTTACAAGTTGCCACCTTTATAGGTTAAAAAAACTGAGTTGCATATAGACTTGTTTTCATTCGGAGAATTCCTTTTTTTTTCCGTCCCCCTTATAAGATTAATACAGAAAAAATCGGACCTTAAAATGATGACTGAGTTACATGACCGGCGATCTATTAGGAGAATCACGTCCTGGGGCCTTTTCACTATTGGCCCGCCATTTGAAATGATTCGAGGATGGGAGGCCACACGGTCCCACTTTGGTACCATTTCGTCGACTCCCTATCATCATCCTCGCGTCAACCCGTTTGATTTTTGCTGTTGCCGTTATACCACATTCAGGTCCAGAAACGTTTCAAAACATCTCGATGGTCTTAGAAACATTTTGCAACGCTCCTGAGACGGAGTGTAAGATTACCATTTTTTTTTTTAAACGAAAAGCATGATAAGCAGAATTTTTCCAGAACATGATACTGTTGACCGGGGGTAGTCGGGAGCAGTTCCGAACATGGAATTACTGTTTTAGTATCATTGAACATGTTTTTGTTGTCACGAAATCCGAGAAAGAGTGAACATGACAAGCATGGCTTTTTGGAAAAAAGCATGATAAATGCAAAGCATGTTTGTCGTGCTGAATGCATACCAAATGGTCACCTTGTAAAAAGGTGGCCGCAGGACAATTTAACAGTCCCCAATGTTTTCTCAGTGTTAAAATACGATTTATTTCCAGAAAACCGAGAATCTCAAATTCTAAAATTTCTAAATTAGGATCTCTGCCTCAAAGCAGTATACACCTCAAATCCTTAGCCAAAAAAAGGAAGAAAAAAAAAATTGGTAATTCACCGTGAGTAATTTACCGCGATGAGTTGTAACTCAAAAACCAATTCGTCACCAGATTAAAAACAATGGCTTTCAATAATGTTAAATTGTCGACTTTACAGGCGCTTACTTATCTATCATCTGGATCGCTTGATATTAAAAGATGAAGGCATACTCAAATAATACAATCGAGTCCAGAGGTATTTATTTGTATGTGCTTCAATACAATATCGATAGGTCTATCGTTTTAATTACTTTTTTTTTAAACTCCAGCCAGATGGACTACGTATCTGATTTTCGTTATCGGACGTTTTTTAATTTAGTTTAAAAGTTGATGTGTTTCGGAATTTGAGATGGACATTGAACAGCTACGGGAAATTAGGGGTGCAACACTGATATTAGCTAAAGCTTCTCAAAATTAACTGGAAACTTAAAATGGCGAATATTAAAAAAATTTTCCATAATACCGTCGGTTTTAAAGAGTGTTTTTTTTTTTTTTTTTTTTTTTTCTTTCCAAAAATTGCTGCACCTCAGTGGCTTCATTTGTAGGTTGTGTGGTTCTTCTAAGGATTTTTTGCTTTCATAGGGTATGTATAGGGATCATTATACCTTTTGCCCTCCTAAGCTGACACATGCCTGTCCATACTAAAACATCTTTGGCTTTCCCGAGAAAAGTCTGAAATGACGCCTCTGCTGGCCTTAAAAGTTGAAGTTTTATTATTCGATCAATTTTTGATACTAAATGATTTTGTTGAAGAGGAAGAAATTCGGTATTGCAAATAATGAAGGGTAGTGGCAGGTGCCTTCTTTTCGTGCATTTTCAGAAAATAAAAATTCCGAGATAAAATAATAAAGAATTTTTTCTTTCTGAAGGGTCGTTTAGGACGAGAGCTTTCAATTTCCGGTCGGACTCGTTAAAATTTTTAAGCCCCAACATGGGCTCGTAGGCCATTTCTGACTCGGGTATTGGAAAATTAAAAAATAATTATTTTCATCCCCCGGGGGATTATTTTTTCGGAATTTTTTCTTTTTTAAAAGTCGTTCAGGACGAGAGCTTTCAATTACCGGTCGGACTCGTTAAAATTTTTAAGCCCCAACATGGGCTCGTAGGCCATATCTGACTCGGGTATTGGAAAATTTAAAAAAAATTATTTTCATCCCCCGGGGGATGATTTTTTAAGAATTTTTTCTTTCTGAAGGGTCGTTTAGGACGAGAGCTTTCAATTTCCGGTCGGACTCGTTAAAATTTTTAAGCCCCAACATGGGCTCGTAGGCCATTTCTGACTCGGGTATTGGAAAATTTAAAAAAAATTATTTTCATCCCCCGGGGGATCATTTTTTCGGAATTTTTTCTTTTTTAAAAGTCGTTCAGGACGAGAGCTTTCTATTTCCGGTCGGACTCGTAAAAATTTTTAAGCCCCAACATGGGCTCGTAGGCCATATCTGACTCGGGTATTGGAAAATTTAAAAAAAATTATTTTCATCCCCCGGGGGATGATTTTTTAAGAATTTTTTCTTTCTGAAGGGTCGTTTAGGACGAGAGCTTTCAATTTCCGGTCGGACTCGTTAAAATTTTTAAGCCCCAACATGGGCTCGTAGGCCATTTCTGACTCGGGTATTGGAAAATTAAAAAAAAATTATTTTCATCCCCCGGGGGATGATTTTTTCGGAATTTTTTCTTTTTTAAAAGTCGTTCAGGACGAGAGCTTTCTATTTCCGGTCGGACTCGTAAAAATTTTTAAGCCCCAACATGGGCTCGTAGGCCATATCTGACTCGGGTATTGGAAAATTAAAAAAAAATTATTTTCATCCCCCGGGGGATGATTTTTTAGGAATTTTTTCTTTTTAAAGGGTCGTTGAGGACGAGAGCTTTCATTTTGGGGTCGTGCTGGTTTGAAATATTGGGGCGGACAATTGCATTTTTTTTTTTTTTTTTTTTTTTTTTATTAGGCAAAATAGACTTTTTTAACGGGCTCGCAACGGGCCCGCAACGGGCCCGCAACGAGCCCGTTATTAGGCAAATTAGATTCACCCCAACAAAATATAGCGAATGGCGATTAAGATTTCCGAGTTTCTAAAAAATTATTACAAAAATTTAGACTTTTATTTTTAAACAACCTTTGCATGGGTGATCCCTGGACTTAAAAAAATTATTAAAAAATTTAACAAAATGGCGGCAAAAATGGGAAAATATTTGTCCATTTCATAAAAGGGGAGGGAAAAACTTCTTCAGGTTGTACTACCCAAAGTTTTCTCGTATATGGCTTGCATCTTATTCCGTCGCTAAAATAAAATAAAAATCCTGGCTAAAGTATTTTTTCTATATAAACCGATTTACCAGCTCAGTCGATTTTTTTCTCAAATTCCAACTCCTTAAAACCTCAAAAAACCAAAATACATGAAAACAAACTCATATCCAAGGGCCCTAATCGACGGTTAGTTTAACTCAATCATGAAAATCGCACATCTGAGATAAATCGGTCAATTCGTATTATTTAAATGGTTTTTAAAAAGCCAGATTTACAAAAAGCCAGGCGGTAGAAAATCCATTCAGAAGTTTCAATTATTTTTCAAAGGATCTATGAAGTATAAAAATATTTCTGTCGTAAAAAAATGAAAAGCAAATAATAAAAAAAAAATACAATAATATAAAAGTTATTCGATGCGAACATTTTACGCCTTTCTGAATTCAAACTTTTTTTTTTTTTTTTTTTCGGTTTTGAGGTTGAAATAATAAAAAAGGGCATTATGGCTACCGGTGGAGTTTGAAAGATATTGGAATTTATTGAGATTTCGATTAAAAAAGAATAAACGGTTTATATCTCGTTACTGCTTTGTAATTAAGAGGCTAATTCTGTTTAGATTTTCTTTTGGGCTAAAAAAAATCAGATTTTTTTTTTTTTTACTTTTTTATTTCCTCACAAGATTTTAAAAGGATCAAAAATTTACACTAGTCACTTAATCTTTCATGCTTCATCGGTTTAATTAAAATATAATTGTATCAAGCATATTCGAACAAAAAAATTTCTATTTCATTAGGGGAGATTAAAAAAAAAAAAAAAGGGACCACCCATTTGATAAATGAATTATCCTACCTTACTGGACAGAGCACTTACTTGCTCATTAACTGATGTTGCTGAAGCTGACATTCTAGAAAAACAATTTAAAAAATTTCATGTTAGAAACTTAATACATTAACATCTAAACATTATTACAAACTTTGAAAATTTTTTTTGTATTTATTCACATTCAAAGGTTCAATTTGCAAAATCGACAAAAAGCTTTTCAAGTTCTAGTTTATAAGCAATCCTTCGTTAATAGAAACTCATTTCATCAAATAAAACAAAATTGAAATCAAAATCAAAATCTCTTTCTTTTTACAAACTGAGTTTTTTCCCATGCAGCGCTGTTGAAAAAAAAAAAATCCAAACTTTCTTTTTTTTTTTTCCCTAAAGCAGCAAGGCCTATGAAAATTTTTGTTAAATCTCTCACATGAGAAAATAGTAAAATTTTAACAAGACAGATTCCCGCTTTTCCTTTTAAAATCTGATACAAATGGAACTTAAATAAAAGAGATTCATTTTCAATTCTTGCTTGCCAGTTCCTAAAATTTTTCAATCAAAATACCAAGTCTATGAATTAAAAAAGGTTTGTAATTTAGAGGCCATTTCTAAAAACTTTTTTAGCAACTGAAGTACTGCAAAAACATGTCCCCCTAAAAAAAAATTAAACCTGGAATCATTTTTTAAAATAAAAATCAAATTTACTTATTCATCTTATTTCTGAACGGCACACTATAAGCCTGCAAAGCATTTTTATGCTTTCTATAAAGCTTTCATGTGATCCTTAACCTCCTAACCTTAACCGAATCCTTGTGAGCAAGGTGGGTTATCACTCGAGTAGTGACCACTATTGACTCCCAGTGTCAAGTCACATCATGATTTCCATCAAGGTTCAAAGCTTTACATCATTCACATTTAAACAGTAGGTTGTCAATATTGATCTCATAAATATGATTGTGTACATTAAATACAACTAGCAACAAAAATCTTTAAATTCCTAATGGGAAGCTTGGGTTGTTTTGGTTTGTTCTTCAAAAGCATGTTGCATCAGGTTATTCCCCCAATTTTTAAAACCCTAATAATTTAGAATCATAGCATTAAGTATTCATTGTCAGTATTTCAGACTGGATGCAATGATTACAATGTTGTAGTAAAAACTCAAAGCACACAAACATATTTCCTGAAAATTTTATCGACCTAAAAAACCTTTTCCAGACCTATAATTATCTCTTGGGAAAACTATTATGCAAGATAATCAACACAGTATGTGAAATCACTATACTAGTCAAAAATTGTGCATTAACAAATGCTCATTAATTTATTAGCCCACAATTTTTTGCCTAGAGTAATATTTACTAACAGCTAACTATTTGCACAATTAAATGCTTTTCCAGAAAACACAAACGTGGTTAAAAATGTTTTAATCACAAATAAAATGACTATTAATTATTACAAATTGAGTTGCTCTGTTCTTGCAACTTGGTTTTTGAAATGATTTCCCAGCCTCTTTTCATTTCATTTGGTAAAACGTTGCAAACAGAGATATATTTCCACATGTAAAAACAAGGTTGTCAATGCTATCTATTAATTGACTGATGCATCCCCTTCATATTGAAATGAGAGATGCATCTTTGGGAATCACATGGCCATAAATTCTGTCAAGGAACGAACCGAATTTTTTTTTTTTTTTTTTTATCTCATTGCTAATAGGCATGAGGTGTAATCATTGGTAAAAATTAACATATAGGTTGCATTATCTAAGGCAATGGTTGCCTTATCCTACAAGACCATTGAGGGGCAGTACGATTCAAATAACGTAACATATACCGACAGCTTGCCCCGGGCTGTTCGTCAGTTGTAAAACACAATCTAAATGACGATTGAGTTTATCATAATTATCATAATTATGAAAATAACGGCGTATGAAATTATTCTGTGAACTTCTCGGAAAAGCTTCCAATGGCACAACAAGAATTTTATAAAACTTCGCCATGTGACGCCATTAGAGAGAAAAAAAAAATTCATTCAAATAGGCTTACCTTTTATGTTAATGGCAATGAGTTTAAACAAAAAACACCTATTATACAGCTTATACACAAAAAAATTTTTCTTTCTTGAAAATATACTGGTATATTAAGAGTACGCATCATCGTGGCAGCTGACAAATCGTATTTTTCGATTTGGGGGAAAACGAAGATGAATCTCGAGAATCAAAAAGCTAGCCCATAATTAGATTTAAACTCTGAATATGCGCTAGCTTTTTGATTCTCGAAATTCTCCTTCGTTTTCTCTCAAATCGAAAAATACAATTTTTCTGCTGCCACGATGATGCGTACTCTTAATTCTAATTATTCACGTACACACATGTCCAACGACCACAGCGGAAAAATCACAACAAAATGCTTCCGCCTTCGCTATGAAGCGCCATTCGTCCGAAAATTAAACTATAGGTTTGTTCGGACTTCCAGTTCGGAATCGGTTCGGAATCTATTCGGAATCAGATTACTGCGCATGCGCTAAGTTCTGAACCAGTTCGGAACATGAAGCAGAGTGAAAACGCTTTTTGTGTAGTTCAGTTTTTTTTTCGCGGTTTTTTTGAAAATATGAAAGTGGCCAGTAAGTTTTTTTTTTCTTTTGATAAAAATCAAAATTTACCAATTCATTAATAATATTTAATAAAAATTATCTTATATCTTTATTTTTTTATAAAAATTATTTTTTGTTATCTTTATCTTTTTTTATTAATTTTTAATTTTTTTTTTTTAATTAAAATAAAAATTATTAAAATTTTTTGGTTTTGATAAAAAAAATTCAATAATTTTTGTGAATGTTTAACAAGGTAATAAATAAGAACATATACATGTAAAAAAAAAAAAAATATTGAGCAGATTAAAAAGTTTCGTAAAAAACTTGAAGCACGATAAATTGGAATAATGGAAAAAATAGCGGGAAAAATTTTAAAAAAAAAGTGTTTGTGCGCATGCGCAACAATCCTACACTTTTTACACCTCCTTTTGACCTGGGACTGAAAGGACTGGTTCGGAACTAGTCCTCAGCGTGAGTGGAAACGCTCACTCGATTGAGTTCCGAACCGGTTCTCGACATGGTGCGAACGACAAATTCGTTGTGCGCATGCGCAGTATACTCCGAACTAGTTCGGGACTGAAGTCCGAACAAACCTTATGTGTAGTGCGTACTACGGAAGCTGAGGTGGCTCACTAGAAAAATTTTTTTTCTCCTTCGTTTGGGTTTGCCGCGTCCGCCATTAAAGATGGCGTGTTATTTCTCTTCTGCTTTTAAATGTGGGCGACGTAAACAAAGAAATAAATGAAAATAATAATTGTTATGTTCGCCTAAATTTAATTAATTAATCGAAATAATTATTTATATATAAAACGGAAACTTTCATGGGATCATACTGAGGGATACAAGTTGCATTTTTCGTCTAAACTTCAGCCGTCAGATGAGTAAATTATTATAATGCTAAATTTTAATAGCTTTTGGTGTCGTTTTTCACCTGTAATTATTGTAGAACATGTTCTTTGTGTTAATATTATATATTTCAGGTTAAAATGTAAGGGTTCAAAACACCGCTAAACTAAATCCACTACATCTATTATGTGTGCAGCCTATGGACCCTTTTAAGGTAGGTAAAAGGAGAATTTTATGAATTTAAACCTATCCTTTAAGAGTGATTTTTTTCTCTATTTTCAGGTTAAAACTGAAGAAAATAGGATGTCAACGTTATGTATCTAGGATGTTCAAAAAAATATGGAGGAGGGGGAATTTACTATAATTAATATAATAAATTAAGGGATTGTTCAATCTGTCAAACCTCTATACAATTTAGCCGATTGACTTGATTATGTTTTTTATTGGCTTTTTCTGTCTTAACTTCTTTTTAAATTACCATCTTTCAAAAGCTCATTTACACAAGAAAAGAAAAGATCTTTCAGAAACATAAGTTTAAACCGGTAGGTCAAAACAAACTGTTTTATGCAAAATATGTAGATGTAGAATTGTTAAACTATATTTAAAACAAGAAAAAATATTAATATGAGAAGAATGTTGTCCTGTTGAAGGATATACTCAGTCAAAAAATGGATTTTTGTAACGTAGTTCAAATTAGCTATGTTTAGCTTTTTGAAAGGAACAAAGATATTTAATAGAAGCTAAGAAGTTTTTACTGTTTTTGAAGCGTTTAATGAAGTTTAATTTTTGAACAATTTTATATAAAATTTTAATAGATGTAAGATGATTCATTTGAAAGACTGTCAATTTTTTGTGCCAAAGTCACACAAATATTTTTTATTAAGTTTTAATAGATGTAAGATGAAAAATGGTCTCAGTAACTTAATTTTTGTGCTAGTCTCATAGCAATTGAATAATTTTGATAAAGATTTAATAGATGTAAGATGATTCATTTGAAAGACTGCGTTCAGTATTTAAATTTTTTATGCTAAATTCACGTAAATATTTTTTACTAAGTTTTAATAGATGTAAGATGTTTTGCTTCAAAGATGGTGTCAATCTATATCTATAAAGGAGTAAGTCCTCACTCACTGAATTGCACCAAAAATCGGGGGATGGTCCTAAAAATCTGAAACTTGGCATGGAGGTAGGGTATTGGGGGTAGAGTCCAACAAAAATATTTCCGGGGGGCCAGCCCCCCAAAATGGGGCCCCCTGCAAAATTTTTGTAATTATACGGAAAAAACAATTTTAAAAGCGTTGCAAGGAGGTAGACTCCAACAAAATTGTTTTGGGGTGGCCAGCCCCCCTCCCCGGGGGTCAGCCCCCCAAAATGGGGCCCCCTGCAAAATTTTGTAATTATACGGAAAAAACAATTTTAAAAGCGTTGCAAGGAGGTAGACTCCAACAAATTGTTTTAGGGGGCCAGCCCCCCCCTCCCCCCCAAAAAAAAAACCGATTGAAACGTTGCAGTTCCAGAAAATGGGGCCCAAGCCTAAGTTAAAAGTCACGGTCAGTGGCGTTATACCGATGAGTTCTTTGCGACGATTTTTTGATCCGGTGAACTACCCACCGGTTGTCTATCAGCCTCTTTGTAAAAAAGCAAATAAATAAATCTATAGCTATAAATGCGTAAGTCCTCACTCACTGAACTGCACCAAAGATCGGGGGATGGTCCTAAAAATCTGAAACTTTGCATGGAGGTAGGGGATTAAGGGTAGAGTCCACAAGATCATTTCCGAAGGCCAACCCCCAAAAAAGGGCCCCCTGTGGCATTTTTGTAATTATTACGGCTTTTTGCAGGGAGCTAGGGTATTGAGAGGGGAGTCCAACGAAAACATTCTGGGGGTCAGCCCCCAAAAAGGGGGCCCCTGCGACATTTTTGTAATTTATTGAAAATTATGTTTGAATACAAGGTTTTTCCAGGTTTTTGAGGTTTTCAAGGTTCAATTTCAAAATTTTCAAAATTTGAAACGTTGCAGGGACGTAGGATACTGAGGGAGTTCCGAAAAAGGGGTCCAATTACCTCCAGTCCCCTTCCAAAAAAAACCTCAGTCCCCTACTTCCCACCAAAACCAGCTTCCTCCCTTACTTCTCCCGTAAGGCTCCAGTTTATCTACACTGTATTACTCGAGGTAGGTATTGGGGGTAGAGTCCAACGAAAATATTTCGGGGGGGGGGGGGGGGGGCAATCCAAAAAGGAGCCGTGTGTCATTTTTTTAAATTATACGGACGGTAAAAATTTCAAAAAATTTGAACCATTGCAGGGAGATAGGATACTGAGGGAGTTCCGAAAAAGGGGTCCACCCCTCAGTTCCCCTTCCAAAAAACCACGCCGCCCTCCCACCCCCCTTCCAAACGACTTATCTACTTCTCCCGTAGGGCTCCCGTTTATCTAAACTGTATGGCGTTGGTTACATTACACGAAAATTTTTGTTTGATGAGTTTCAAAAATTTTTTCTCGATGAAAGTGTTTACACTCGATGATGTTCGAAATGTTTGATGATGTTTGACGTTATTTTTGGGGTGGTATTATATTAATATGGGTACTCGGCCAATGATATATGTATTTTCCCATTATTAAAAAATATAATACAACCCAAAAATAACGTCAAACATCATCAAACATTTCGAACATCATCGAAACTTTTCAAACATGTTCGAAAAGTGTAAACACTTTCATCGAGAAAAAATTTTTGAAACTCTTCGAACAAAAATTTTCGTGTAATGTAACCAACGCCTATTCCTCGACATAGGGTATTGGGGGTAGAATCTAACGAAATTATTTCCGCTGAATCAATCCAAAAAGGGGCCCCCTGAGGCATTTATCTAATTATACTGACGGAAAAAATTTGAAAAATTTGAAACCTTGCAGGGAGATAGGATACTAGGAAAGTTCCCAACCACCTCCAGTACCCCTTCCAAAAAAAACCACACAGTCCTTACCCCCCCAAAATGGCTTCGTCCATCGCCAAATGGCTTCGTCAATAACGACATGATTCGCGAGGGTGATGTACTTTGTAAATGAACAATTTTGCAAAAACTTGGAGTTATCAGGATTTACCAGCATATTACACACGGTAGAACAATAATTTTAAAAA
The DNA here is from genome assembly GCA_037577465.1 of Liposcelis bostrychophila. Lineage (NCBI taxonomy): Eukaryota > Metazoa > Arthropoda > Insecta > Psocodea > Liposcelididae > Liposcelis > Liposcelis bostrychophila. The sequence continues at coordinate 3,023,228 of CM075215.1, forward strand.
ATAAAAGCGGGGAAAAGACGTTATTGGTTATCCTGGAACTAAAAAACCCACGTTTTCGGTACAGTTTACACAGTCCACCCCAACAATGCCGAATGTTTTTACCTTAGTATATTGCTACACTATGTCCCAGGCCCGACTTCTTTCGAATATTTAAAATCGGTTAACTCAGTTATTCAACCAACGTTCCAGACCACTTGCAAAGCACTAGGATTTCTCGAGGACGACAATCATTTACACTTTGCATTAAAAGGCACAGCTTTAACTGCTTCAGCATTTAAGTTGAAAAATTTGCTTGCTATCATGCTGTTATTCGGTAATATTTCACTTTGGGAAAAATACAAATCCCATTTTTCAAAAGATATTTTAAACAAAGCTAGAAACAAAACGTCGGATCAGAACCATAGGGTCCCAAATAGGTCCCCCCCCCCCAAAAAAAATTGAGATTTTATGCCAAAGGTTGTCTTTTACTTTAGACTTATCGTCTATGAAAGGAAAATTTTAATTTTGGTTTTTGGCTGAGATATGCGCAAAAAACGTGATTTGGAACCTTATGGCACCAACAATTTCTCAATAAGATTTCATTTAGAACCTTACGGAATTTTGTTCCTCCTCCTAAATGTAAGTGCTTGACTTTCGAATTTACATATTTGGTTTCCTTTGGCCTTGCTTGAACAAATAAAAGTTAAACAAAAAATTAAAATTGGTTAGGGCTTGAATTACAGCCATTTTTGATTTAGAACCTTATGGCACTGAGTTTATTTGCGAGTTTATTTTTTTTTTTTAATAACATAATAACTGAATTAGTACATAAAAATTTAAAAATAACTTTACCAACTGGGCAGCAAAAGCATAACTTTTAAAAACGCTCTCCTGTAAAATTTACATGTTACCGATTTGGAACCCTATGGTTCTGAGGCGACGAAAAGTTGCAATTTCGATATGCAGACCACGGATGACATTTATAACGAAACTCTGATAATAATTGAAGATTTACTTTCATCATTAGGAGGCAAAACTCTCAAAGAATACGGTATATAATTCGGGAAAGCACAATGTCTCGGTATATTGATCAAAAACGTAGAAGAACTCATTTCTACTGTTTATCCAGAAACACAATCATTAAATTCTAAAGACATTTCGTGGCTAAGAGAAAAAGAAGTCCTTGCTCCTAAAAATATGATCGTTGCTAAGGGAGCGTTCAAGTATTACGTAAGAACCGAAAGGGGGGGGGGGAACTTGAAATTCTTACAATTTCTTACATGGGGGAGGGGGGAGTTTGGAAAATCTTACGTAAGAATACCCATTACAACTTATTGCTCAGAATTTTTTTAATTTCAAAAAATTAAGTGGTTTTAACTTTTTTCGAATGCCTAAAGTAGAAAATGTGGAAAGTTTTTTCCAAAAAATTTTAAGAAATAAAAATTTATTTTTTGACGACATTTTGTGCCAATTGCTAGGGATATGAGTATGAACTACATATCTAGATTTAAGAAAAATATTACTCCAATATAAAATTGGCGTCAAAGAGAGGGGGGGGGGGTTGGTTCACGAAAATCTTACGTAATATAATACGGGGGTCAAAGAAATCTTACTAATGATTACAAAGGGGGGGGGGGGGGGGAAGCTGATTGCAAAAAAGCTGATTTCGAGTGTTTATCCAGATATACAATCCCTTAATTCTAAAGACATTTCGTGGCTAAAAGAAAGAGCAATTCTTGCTCCTAAAAATAAAATTGTTGCTATTTTAAATGATCTCATTTTAAATAAATTTTAGGGAGAGGAACGCGAATACCTTTCGTTTGATACCACCGCGCTAGAAGACGACGCTGTACAGTTTCCTACTGAATTACTAAACCAAACAACTCCATCGGGAATGCCTCCACAAATTAAAATTGAAAGTTGGATCACCGATTATACTATTAAGAAATCATAAACCTTCTAAACTTTGCAACGGCACAAGACTACGTATAACTTCCCTTCGCCCAAACGTCATCGAGGCTATAATATTTCTGGAGTAGGTTCAGGAGAGAGAAACAGTTTTTATTCCCAGAATACCAATGATGACATCGAGCGATGACAATATTGTCTTTAAAAAATGTCAATTTCCTGTAAAATTATGTTTTGCAATGACCATCAATAAATCACAGGGCCAATCTCTTACGATTGCAGGCATTGATCTGAGGCAAGACTGTTTTTCGCACGGTCAATTGTACGTTGCCTGTTCCACAGTTAGCGATTCAAAAACCTGTACATTTTATCACCTGGAGGCAAAGCATTGAACGTTGTTTACAAAGAAGCTTTATCATCTTGAAAGTTATTCAAACTCATATGACACAAAACAGCAAGTGCTAGCGCATCGGAGCGTATATTAGAGCAAATGCGCGCGCGCGAAGCGCGCGTCGCAAAGAACTAAATGCTAGTAACTACATATTTGTGCTGGTCTCATAGCAATTGAATAATTTTTATAAAGATATAATAGATGTAAGAATCAGGTTTTAAAAAAAAATTGATTCTTTTTTTCTACTTCTGTACTAGGCAGGTTAACTGAGCTACGTCCATCACAATCGGTTTTTTTTTGAAAGTTGAGTAAAAAGTATATCTCCATGCACGATTGTGAAGGACATAGTTCAGTTGACCTGCCTAAGTACAGAATTGTAAACGGATCTTCTATTGCAAAGATTTTTAGAGGCATTTTTGTTGAAAATTTATTGTGCCTTTTTCATTAATTTTTTCAATGTCCATTAATAGTTGTTTATTGCCTTTTTTACTGTCTTCCCAGACAGTCGGTATACGTATAATCGCCCGAAATTATACGTATAAATTAGGTATACTGTCTAGTATAATAAACGAATATTTAAGACTTTTTATACGTATATTATACGTAGATTCAGCGTATATAAAACTCTGCTCGACTAGACTTCACATTTTAGTAAATCTGACTTCAGATTTGGATTTTCGGATCGAAAAACCCTAGGCTGCAAAATTTATCCCTCGAGCCCTATAAATAAAGGAGATGTTAATTTTTTTTTTTACATTCCTGACTTTTCCCAAAGCTCATATTGTCAAAACTGAAAATCTCGTTCTAAAAATCAGGATCCACTCCAAATTCTGATTTTTGTATTTTTACATTTTTGCCTATATAGGATCATCAAGTGAGACATTTGGAATTTCGATTTGGAAGGAAGATATTACGAGGGGTGGTTTTTGGCGTACAGTTTGTTTTGTGATTTAATTATATATGCAAAATCAATTTTATGACAAGTCAAATTTTTGACAAATTTTCAGCAATGGCTTTTAAGAATCATATGTGAAATATGGATATCCCTGAAATATTTTTCAAAATTGTCGAAAAACCACAAAAAAAAACGAATAAAATTACCATTAAAAGCACGTATATATAGTCTAAAATATACGTTGATTATACGATATATACGGTGTAGAAAAAGTATAATAAACCATAGATATACGTATATTATTGTATAATATACGTATATCCGCTGTCTGGGTTTTTATTGCTTTTTTTTGTCACTTGCTTTTCTTTTGTCACGCAGAAATTTACTTTAATTCGACGACTATTTGTAACTGTAATGTCGTGTCTGTATTGGAAAGTTAATTGCAGTATGTGATGTACTCCATCAAGCAGTCATGCAGTTTATTTGAGTAACGGAAATCCTGTGTTCCTTTTTTTTATTCGAAGATCGAATTTTTCATAATTCTTTGAGCACAGTATTTCCGACACTCAGATAAACTGCATGAAAAAGTAAATCACATACTGCAATTTACCATTCAGTGGAGCAAGGCATAAAATACGGAGTTTTTTTGTAAAACGGAGTTTGTATTTTTCAAGGTTTTTATATCATTGTAAAAGAAAATGGAATAAAATTATTTGTTCATTTTGTTTTGTTGATTCTTTTGATTAGTAATTTTAATAAATTTTTTGGATTTTTTACTTTGGCTAAAAATAAATTAGTACATTTTTGTGTCTGTTTAGCTACACTTGACGTAATTTGAGACAAGAACAACCAGTGCTTTAATAAAACTGAGATCCTCCTATAGAATCCTAAAAAGGAACAGTTAGTTTCAAATTCAACTAAAATTTTCGTACCTATCTGACATGACAAAGCCTGATGAAAGTTAGGGTGAAGATAATTCAGTACAGCAGTAACCCTTTAAATAAGATTTTTTTTTCATTATAGAGAAATTTTTGCATTATAGCAAAAAAATATTTCAGACTCAATTTTTTACTTCTTCGTTTATAAAATCCCTTTTTCTGCAGCAAACAGTACTTAAGATAAACTTTATGAACTAAGTAAAACCGTTCTGAAAGGGCTATCACTATTTTGACGCATTTTGATTTTAAAATTTTTTGAAAATACGGAAGTTGCAACCGAGTTCCATTGCATTGCTATAGGTTTTGAACTGCTTTCTATGAATATGAAATTTAATTTTTTGAACTTTGTTCCTACTACTAGGATTGAATCGAAACTTTATCGGCGCTTATTAAAAGCATTCAGCAATTGGCTCACGAAATTAGAAGTCGTATACTGGCCCCGTCAGCGAGAAAAACTAAAAAAAAAGAAATCCTAATTTAAATTAACGAGGGTTCCACCATTTTGTAATCGTGTCATCAGGCAGTAAAAAAATTTCCGGATCGCGTTTTGAGTGTATGATCACGTTTTGGGGTGAGTAGAACTTTTCTTGATTTCATAAATAAATATTTCATCGTTATTTTCTAGTTAATTATGATTGCATGCATTTAATTGAGATATTTCGGTTGAAATTTTCTTGGAAAATGGTTTTTTGGGGATTCCCTACGTCATTTTCGGTGGATATATCCGGTTTCGGTTTTCAGCCCTAAGTTAACTGTTCCGTTCCCACGTAGGTATTCGCTACTTAAATAGTGATGTTAAATATACCATATATTTTATCGTTGGTATATATATATATATATATATATATTTTCATCACTCAGTGCAGAAAACTTATTTTTCCGCACTAGTGCGTTTTAGAAAAACCTTTATTGCGCTGTGCTTTGTGATGAAAAGTAGCTTACAACACAAGAACTGCAAAAGAATTACCCGTCGAGACCTTTTTAAAGCCCTCGCCTTCGGCTCGGGCCTCAAAATCGGCCTCGACGGACAATTTTTTCTTTTGCAGCTCTTGTGTTGTAATATACTATTATATATATATATATATCCATAAGTTAAACATGTACTTTTTTTGGGGTTGAATTTCACATATTATTCCTCGCTTATTTTTAATTTTTAACAGCTTTTTTGATTATTTTTTAATGAATTACAAGGTAAAGAAGCATTTTCATTTGTCATTGACTTGTTGATCAATGATTAGCAATTGATAAATATGAATGGTGGTCCGGTGGTCTAAGGCAGCCATTTTTGTAGAAGCAGCCATCTTTAGGCGCGAAAATTGAAAACTATTCTGAATTTACCTTGGTTACGGTCAATATAAACGTTTTAAAATCATTTATTTTACTGTTTTTAATTTAAATATTTATTCTAAACAGACTTAGAACGTTTATTTCAGAGAATATTATCTGTTTTACGAAAAAATTAAAAACATGTGCAATGTACCGTATATATATAGTATATATATATAAGTATACAATGAAAAGCTTCATATATATATATATATATATATATATACGTATATATATACGGTAAATATATGTAAATATATATGATTAACATCACTATACTTAAATAGACTGACGCGACCTCTGGTGGCGTTGAAGAGAACTACACTTGGAGTTTACAAACAAGTTTAACAATATGGATGTAATTAAGGAAGAGCATTTATATTCAGCTAAAATTAAGAAAAAAAGAAAATCGCTCGGTAACTATTGTTCGGTTCCTAACTGCAGCAATAATGCTATAATTAAAAATAAAGGTTTGAGCTTTCATCGATTCCCGAAAGAGGAAAAAAGAAAAAAGGAATGGCAAGTTATATTAAGGATTGGCAAACCAATCAGTGGTGGAATGCGGGTATGCAGCGAACATTTTCTTCCTTCTGATTTCAAAAGAAAAAAAGGTGAGTCAGATGTTTCTAGTTTTGCGACTTTTTTTTAACTGAAATATACTTCATTAAAGGGAAATTATTTATTTCTTTTTGGAAGGTAAGAAAAGATTTTGGAAAATGCTGCGGTTCCGTCAATGAATATTCCCAAAAGAAAATTTGATAGAAGTCCGAAGAAAAGAAGACCACCTGCCAGATCAGCATCAATACCTGATGAAGAAATGTCTGCTCTACCTGCTCTACCTGCTTCACCTGGGAATATTGAAGAAATGAGCAGTTCATTGGAAAACAATGAAATCAAGAAAATGAGCTCATTTGAAATAATTGGGGATGAAACAATTGGGGATAATTCTCATCAGTCTACATATTTAAATGAGATAGAAGGTACTTATTATTAACGATACTGCGTTAAGTATTAACTAATGACATATTTATTTTTCCAGTGTCTAGTACACCTTTGCCTGAAGCCCAAACGGAAAAGAAATCTTTCGTTGACAAAGCTTGTATGGTTCCAGATGAAATGATTTTTGCAGACAAATGCACTCAAGCAACAGAATCCTTTACACAGAAGAAAAAAAACCTACACTACTACTTTTTTTAAAATCACCCCAAGATTTGAAGACTTTTACCGGGATAAATTCTGGGAAGTGATAGATTTATTTTCAGAAATAGCAAAAACTTATGAAACTGAAAATGTGAAAACCTTTTTATTAGATACTAAGGAAAGGATTGTTTTAACTCTTGTGAAGTTGAAAACAAATATGAATTTTAGTAATTTAGCTGTAATGTTTGGAATAACTGCAGTTACAACGTCGCGATACTTTGCATTTCAAATTCGAGTTTTGGGTGAAATTTGTAAAGCGTTAATTAAATGGCCTGACAAGGGTGAAATTCTGCAGAACATGCCTCGATACTTTGATAATTTCCGGGAAACTCGCGTTGTTCTCGACTGCACTGAGATAGAAACGGAAAAAAAAAATGCCTAGAATGCAGGCTTAAAACTTACTCATACTATAAAGGAGACAAACAGTGAAAATTTTAGTCGGTGTCACACCAGTGGAATGGTTTCTTTCCTCAGTGATGCGTACGGTGGAAGGGCGTCGGACAAGGAAATATTTAAACAATCGCTTTTCTTAAATATGGATGCATATTTCATACCCTACAAAGATAAAATCATGACAGACCGAGGGTTTTTAATTGATGAAGAATGTGCTGAATACTACATCGAGGTCGTAAAGCCGTCTTTTTTGAAAAATCAAGAGCAGTTTATGAAAAAGGATGCTTTGAACAGCGCCAGTATTGCGGCGGCAAGGGTTCACGTCGAGAGGACAATTCAACGCCTCAAAGTGTTTGAAATACTTCACGGAATGAGCTCCGACCTGGTACCCCATTTTGAGCACATCATACAAGTAATTGCAGGCATTGTAAACATCTCACCTCCTATACTTAGCGCTGATAAGTTTGACGAAAACTTAATTTCCATTCTTTAAAAAATTATTAAAGAATGGATCAAACCGAATATTGGAATGAAATAAAACAATGAATTAATATATAACAAATTTTAATTTTTAAACTCGTAAACATAAAATTTCGAAATCATTTTTTTCTTAACCATGTCTTTTAAAAGTATACTTTTTGGCACTACATATAATTTAACGAAAAACAATATATAAAATTTACTTCTTTTTTTTTAATCAGGACTGGCCCTTCTAAAGTCACATCTTACTTCAAAAGGCATCATACCTATCAGGAACTTTATTTAAACTAAAATAATTTTGACTAATAACAAAATTTGTAACGTTAAGTTACCCCTGAGTTATTCTTAATTCGCTAAAATATTTCAGAGATCACATTTTTAATTTCAGATAAAAAATAATTTACATTTAAATGACTAAGAAACTTTTAAAAAAATCAGTGCATCAGTGCATAATAACACATGTTAAAAGAACTAAAATATTTCTGACTTTGACTAAATAACAGAGCTTAACACCCTTAGAATCACATTAAGACCGAAGTTTACATTTTCAGGTAACATTAAAATTATTTTAAAATTTAAAAAATTGTTAAAACTTATGGTAATAAAGAAGTAAAAAATGACTTTATCTCCATTCATTTTTCATCTGACTTAATTAGTTTCGACGCTAAAATGGGTAGAATTTCGTCAAAGTACGCAATTTTTAAAAATGTGGTCATCTCATGAAAAAACTTCTCATCAAATGGTATCTCTAACACAACGTCTTTTTTATCGAAACTGTTATAAACCATGAAATAAGCGGATGGCAAATTAAGTAACCCCATTCCTAAAATAATTTGGCCATAATATCGGTGTCGTTTCTTCAACGCAACTTGTACATTACCATTCTCATCTTGTGAAACAGTCAAATATTTCAGCTTACGACTCAATAAAATTTCAATCAGGGGCAGTTTAAATGTTGAAGTTTTTATCTCCAACAATGATTGTCATCGGTTACTCCGTCTGCACTCACTCCAAGCCAAGGAGCATCCGGATGCACAAATAAACCTAACTGTTTAACTTCTCGACCATAATCGTCTTCAAACTGTTTCCTGGCATTGGGTTTCCCTCTTCCCAAGGGCAGTGTCAGAATTTCCCAAAAAAGAAGAGGCAAACCAATCGGTCGTTTTTTTCCCCCAGTCTTTTGTGTCACGGTTGATTTCGTATATGTATAAACGTCGTAACAAAAAGATGCAGTTATCCTGCAACTTCTGCTTCTTTTCCACTCTTCATTTTCTGACTGATTAGTTGTGTTCAAACAGAGTTGGAACGCCTTTTCTTTGGTAATAGCCACATATTTGTTGTAAAATAAGTCCTCTCTAGGATCATTGCAATTGACCTTTGCAATTGCTTGCAAAGAAATTGGCCGGTTTAATCGACTTTCAATGAAAGCAGCTAGCGCTTCATCAACTGGAACTTGCTGTTCATGAGTAATTCCGTCATCAACGTCATCACCAACCATTTCCGTCCCTACTTTATTATGTCTCCCTTTTGAATGTAAGGCTAATTCGCAATCAGGCAACACTAAAAAAAAAAAAAAAAAAAAAAATAAATAAATAAATATGATAAGTAATCTAATTTCAATACATCAACCTCAAAATATGACAGACCAACGGCTTTAATGAGTAAACCTTCTGATTGTTGTTCATTTTATCTTTAAAAAATGTCAGGTAAAAAGTAGGCTTACATTCAATGAATTTTTTCCTAATTTCATCCTGCGACAAAGGACTATTTTTCATATATTTTTGAACATCTATTGAACTTTTTGTTTCTTGGAAGTGGCACATTTCTTTATAGGAATTGGTTTGTACTTTTCATCATAATCTTTTTGTATTTTCCCCAGGCTTGAGACACATCAGTACAACTCAAATTTTCCAAATTATGTATTTTTACCCTAAAAAGCAAAACAAAATAAAAAAATCAATTATTTATTTTTCATTAATAGGTTGTAACTTATACCCACCTATATACATACAGCAATGTCGCAGTCAAATGCTTGCATTTGCCTGACAAGCCTGCGACACACTGGCATTCTCCTTCTATTTTTAGTTTATTTTCCATTCGATCATGATCATATAACAAGTAGTGACCCAGGAAAAAGTTAAACATGTGTGATACATGTGTGGACACATGTATGGCGACATAATATAATTGTCCCATGTGTCAGATATATATGAGATATGTGTCATACATGTATCATACATATCTCCGTTTTTTGAGCCTATTTGGGGGTAGGGGGGGTACCCCCCCATGGGACTTTTTTCCCTTTTTTTTAAAAAAAAAAATTTTTTTTAAAATTTTTTTTTTTTAATTAATTTTTTTTAATTTGAAAAACTCCTATACCCATGTAAGATTCGAACCCATACCTCTGGAGTGAAAGCCCTATGCCTTACCACTAGGCTATGACGTTTACAACCGGTAAAGGAAAAAAAATAAAATTTGTAACCAACAAACCATTGATATATATCTCATGAATGTCCGATCATGAGCAAAAAGTTTAATTCCATGCATATATTCATTTCATGTATGATAAATGTCCGGGAATTTATAAAAAAAATTATACATGTCTAACACATGGGTCGTATATATATGAATTTTTTGAAAAATTCCGAAAAAAAGAAGATATATATCCGAACATGTCTGGTACATGCATCATACATGTGGATAATTTTTGCAAAATCTTGCACATGTATGACACATATATGCCATATGTGTACATATGTTTGAGACATATTCACACATGTTTACACATGTTCCGGACATATTTAAATATGTCCGGGATATGTATACACATGTTCGAAATATATTTCAACTTTTCCTGGGGATGTTAATCATATATATTTACATATATTTACCGTATATATATACGTATATATATATATATATATATATGAAGCTTTTCATTGTATACTTATATATATATACTATATATATACGGTACATTGCACATGTTTTTAATTTTTTCGTAAAACAGATAATATTCTCTGAAATAAACGTTCTAAGTCTGTTTAGAATAAATATTTAAATTAAAAACAGTAAAATAAATGATTTTAAAACGTTTATATTGACCGTAACCAAGGTAAATTCAGAATAGTTTTCAATTTTCGCGCCTAAAGATGGCTGCTTCTACAAAAATGGCTGCCTTAGACCACCGGACCACCATTCATATTTATCAATTGCTAATCGTTGATCAACAAGTCAATGACAAATGAAAATGCTTCTTTACCTTGTAATTCATTAAAAAATAATCAAAAAAGCTGTTAAAAATTAAAAATAAGCGAGGAATAATATGTGAAATTCAACCCCAAAAAAAGTACATGTTTAACTTATGGATATATATATATATAAATATATATATATATATATTTATATATATATATATATATACCAACGATAAAATATATGGTATATTTAACATCACTAATAACAAGGTCTTGGATAATTTAATTTTAATTTCGTATGGATGATCATGCAAAGCCGTTGTTCTCAAGCACAAGGACCTTATATTTATTTCTTTTTTTTCATCACTCTTATCACTTATTTTCCCACAAATAACAATATGATTTGAATCGCATATTCTTTCTCCTTCCACCAAAGGTCTTTTTGAAGTTCCTAAATATTCTATAATGTCATAAATGGATAAATTCCAAACTTCTTTTTCCACTGCTGATGCCATTGTTTATATTTTGTAAACTCCAAGCCGTTTCCCGCCATGAGCGATCGACCTGCCATCTATAGCTCATTTAAGTAGCGAAAACTAATTTTCTACTTCAAATTCGTAATGTACGCAAAATTTCCAATAGGAATCGATAGTCTTTTATGCCAAAAAAAAAATGTTCATTTATGACCCTTATACGGGGATGTTTCCTCCAGTACCTGTAGATGAGTATTGTCATTTTAATTAAAAAAGAGACAAGAAAAAAAATAAAGCACAAAAAGAAAAAAGAAGGAAAGACAGAAAAAAAGAAGAATGCAAAGAATGTACAATTTTTCGGAACTTTTTTCCAGTACTTCAAAACTCTAATCCATTTCTTTCGCACAGAAATGTTTTTAGGTAATAAATGCAACGAAATATGGGTTGCCTGTTTATTTTTACATTGTGGGACTGTGCAGTATTTATTTGTAATTCGTTTATTTTTCTAAATTCATTTTTCAAAAGAAATAAATGACATAAAACCGATCTATTTACATATCTCTACAACAGACGATTATTGAAAGTATACCCTTTACGGTAGTTCAGCTAGTTCGCCGCTAGGGTGCAGGTCATTTGCTGTTAATCGCGAATTTTTTACCATAGACTAAAGTACATTTGAATAGCTATCAAAGTTTCCTTTGATAGCGAGAAAACGTGTTCGAACACATTTCCTTTACAAAGGAGTATGTTACATTGAGGGGCACGGAGTGCCCCCCAGCCAAGTTAGTTAACCCCAACTCAGCCTACCCGACTGAGAAGACAGGGGCACGACTCTTGCCCATGCGAAATTTCTTTTTACAGGTCGCTCAGGCGGCCGATTCCCTCCTTTTGCTCTCTACAACCGGTTTTTGCTCCCGCTATTGTTTTGCTTTGCCCATAATCGCTTTTGCGATGGCTCATGGCTACTGTTTCAAGTCAAGAAGCCGTGTTTTCGCATCCACTGCCAGCAACACGGTGTAGTGCAGTGGATTGAGGCGCTCGGTTGCTACGCTGGAGATCTGGGTTCGATACTTGCCGTGGGTATGCTTTTTTTTTCCGTACCTTTTTTTTTCGCGTACTTTTTTTCCCCCAAAGTCCGTAAAATTTGAAACCAACTTCCCAAGACCGGCTGAGCGGCCGTTTTACTGTTCATTGACCGGAGTTAATTTTTTTTAAATTGCGGCAGCGAGCGAAGCGAGCGTGCCGCCACCTAAAATTACTGAAAGGGCGCCCCGGGCCAAAATTAAAAGTCCGTAAAATTTGAAACCAACTTCCCAAGACCGGCTGAGCGGCCGTTTTACTGTTCATAGTTGCATTATATCATGCATTTTATTTAAAAATCGAGAGATTTCATCCTCAGTGGAATCTGGAATCGAACGTAAACAAAAGCCAAAACTTTTTTCAGGTTGATAATACTTATTTCTGGTAATATTTGCTTGAAAGGTAATATCTACTGTTTGACAATAATTACGAATGAGAATGACTTTGGCACGAACAATGTGGGTGCGAGAAATGTGAAGACCCGTCAGTCTCCGGACACTTTTATTCGGAAATTGAAGGCTCTACTGGATCGTCTCACATGCTTGCCAAACGTGTCAATAATAGTTTCTTCTATTTTGCCGCGTCCAAATGGAGATTTAAAAAGCGAAATAGTGAAGGCTAATAAACTGACTAGGCAGTTGTGCTTGAAGTACGCTGCTAATGTCAGGTTTAGCTATAGCTATCAAGCTTTTTTTATCCGAAATTCAGATAATGTTATCATTGACAAAACTTTGTTTCGCAATGATGGTATACATCTGAATGATTTTGGCCGTGATAAATTAGAAATTGCTCTTAATGACGCGGCCGAACATGCGACTTTTCTGTAAGAACGTCTTTTTTTTTTGTTATATTTGCGTATCTTTTGCGGTAGTTTTTACAAAATTTTGATTCGATTTTAGGAAATTTAACTGTTCAAGTAAAGTATCAATTATGAACTAAGCAGTAAGTTCGGTCAGAATTAATTTATGCAATTTTAAAATTTCATTTGAAAATTTGAATAAAAATAATGTTTTTAGCGATATTTATTTGAAAAGAGTTTTTAGAACCTAAAAATTGCTCACAACAAGTCGTATCGTTGTAAAAAATATTACGTAGAACTATGTATATTTTTTTGAAAAAAACTAATTTTTTTAGAACGATAACGATGCTATTAGTTGTAGTTTTGTGAATATTTTGCTTCAGTGTGATCCTTTAGAATGAAGTGTAAGGTTTAAAAGTTTTAAGTTTTTTTTTTTTTTTTTTTTTTTTTGCAATGTAACTGTTTTTATTAATCCAACTTCAGCTTAGTTTGGGATTAACGTTTCCTACAAAGGCTTTTTTAAAAATTTTTTTAAGCGGGATTAGTGGTTACAAATACAGTGTTTTCAACTGCAGGCTTCTTTTTTTCCTTAATGCGTGTCTTGTGGGTACAAATGCAGTGTTTTCAACTGTAAGCTCTATTTTTCAAATTTTTTTAAGCGGGTTTTGTGGTTACAAATACAGTGCTTTCAACTGTAGGCTTCTTTTCATTTTTTTAAAGCGTGTCTTGTGGTTTAACTTAGAAATACAGTGTGTTCAGCTGTAGGTTTTTTTTAAGCGCGTTTTGTGGTTCCATATACATTAATTTTTAAAAAAATCAAAAAAATTAAAAAAATAAGAAAAGAAAAGTTACAAATTAAGTTTAGGGACTTGAGGAGTAAAAAAAGCAGGTTTTATGATCGCATTCATTGTTCCTTTTTACAATATCGGGGTTTCATTTTCATTATCCAATTTCATTTTTTATTTTAAACAAATCCATTTAAAATTCGATTAATTCAGACAAATTTAAAATTCGGTCAATGAATATGGACATAAATTTCAAAGAGTTGATAAAAATCGCTGGTTCTTGCCTCGTTTTTTTATTTCGGGACCCCACATTATTCGTACCGAAGTGTATTATTAAAATTATTTGGCTATCAAAACCTAATGTGGCAACATAGTTCTGTATATTCATCTTTTCTGTATATTCTCGGTTCAATTTAGCCCCTCCCCAACTAATTTTAAAAAGGGGCAACCCCAACGCTTTGTGACGAACTACCCTCACCATACTGTCCCCAAACAACATGATTTTTTTTTTCATATTTATTTTCCTTAATATTTTTAAACTTGTAAACACAGACACAGATTGACTTCCGTCAAAAAAAAGAAAAAATTAAAATTATTATCAAAAATCATTATAAAACCGAATTCGACGTTTTTTTTAAAAAATTGATTAATTAAAATAATTAATTGCATTTTTTTGGGTGTTTTAAAAACCTCGCCGCGAGATATCGCGAAAAAATCTCGCGGCGAGATTTTTGTTTTTCTAAAAACTGAAAGATTTGAAATGTCGGACGAGTTTATGAATTGACTATAAGCGCAGAAGATAGGAACTTAGCAACTACTTGTACAATGAGGTTAAGTAAGGATTGGTAAGTTCCAATCCTGCTAGAGGGACGGAGTGTCGGTGGTCACCCATCCACTAGCTCGCCGTTTTAACTCCATTGATCACGATATCGCTAGATGCAACGAGTCACCACTCAGCCCCCACGATTCTATTACAACTTTCAATGATAGTGATGACGACGACGACGACCCTCTGCTCTATTCATTCCTTTACCCTTTATTATTTTTTAGACTCCACTTAAGTAATCTTTTTTTTAAACTGATTAAAGCGACTTAAAAACTGATCAAATATTATTAAGCCTTATTATTTTACTATAATTGTTTGTTATTAACAGCTGCTACATGTTTCATTTCTCAAATTATTGGAAAACTTATAAAACTAAATGTGGAGAAATATTTTAAAATTTACACAAAAGTAAAGGCGATTTTCATGTTTACCTAATCAGAGAAGATTTTTTTTTTTCTTTTAAATGAAACTTTAGAAAAAAAATCCTGTCAACAACATAGTGTAAAAAACGGATAGTGTGCCAGCGCGTCGATTTGGTTAGGTGGCTTAGGACGGCCGTGACGTAATTTACGTCATCATGTCGAGTTTAGTGATTTAAATTTTAAACAAATGGTATTGCGAGTTTTATGTTTTTCCCGAATTCTTCTTTTTTGTAAGTTCATGTTTTTTAGGGGCAAGAAATGTATTTTCGTGAGAAACATTATTGTTAAACAAATACAGTCGACTCTCTCTATAGCGTAAACGCAGGGACCGAACAGATTTTTACGTACTACAGAGAGCTACGTAGAAACCGATGTTGACATAAAATGGAATTTTTTCCCGAAAAAAAAAATTTTTATATTACTAATAAGAAAAATGATTTTAATGGTTAATTTTAAGAAAGATTTTAATTTTGTCGTGTTGAAATGCCACCGATAAACTAACTAAAACGGAACAAAATAAAATTTTGATTCAAAGGTGTAATTTTTGATACAAGATACTACAGGTTTAAAAATCGCGCGTTAAAAATATTTTTGCGGTGTAATATTTATTAAAAAAATATGACGTCATTTTCGTTTCTGTATAAATATTAATATAATTTTGCCCTTTTTACATGTAAAAATGGTCATTTTCCCTTTAAAAATGGCGAATTTCCCTTCAAAATCGAAAATTTCGTTACGTACTACAGGGAGTAACGTTACGTATAAAGCGGAGTTGAAATACATGGTGTTATATGGGAATTCGGCCGGACCGTGCCAATTTTTACGTACTACAGGGGTTTTCGTTATAACCGATGACGTTATAGAGAGAGTCGACTGTAATTTGAACTTAAAGGAAAAAAATTTTTGAAATAACTTGCAACATTTACTTTGGCCAAAATATTCATTCATTGAATCTGTCTATTAGATATTCTACCATTCCTACAAAAAGTTGTGATATCCCCAAAAAAAAAAATTCCTTGTAAAAAGTACAGCCAAGTTAAAGAGCCTTGCAAAAAGAATTGCCAAATGTTCCTGCCCTTAAAAGTTATGATATCAAATAGGGCAGCCGAGTGCTTACTAAAAATAACCAAATGCTTCTGCCCTTAAAATTTCTGATATCAAAAAGGGCAGCCAAGCTTTTTAACGACAGCTTTCATTTAAAATGCCGTTAAAGTTTAAGTTAAATTCCTAGTTTAGTTTTGGTTGTTAATTTGGTTTCTTAATGTAATTTTAATAAAATAAAAAATCAGAGGTGACTCGCTAATTGATAGTTAATTAATTTTTTGAGTTCACTTTTGAAAAGCTTTTGTTTTATGGAAATAACATTAAGCGGTTTATAGACCTATTTTGTACGAATTACTATTCGTTACTAAAAGAGGAAATTTTCTGAAAAGAGGCAAAGAATCAACTTGTGACTGTCCGCTTAGATCAGCCAGATAATGATTCATAGCTAATGGACTATAGAAACCCAACCTCCACCTCCTTGTGGTATATCGTAAGCTTTATCCTGTCATTGGGTATGATGCTTAGATCTATCAGGCAGACGGAGGCAATAGTACTTCATAGTAAAACTGGAAACATGAAAGTGAAATTTCCAGATGCAGTTTGATGTCGGTATTGATTTTTTTTTGTCAGTATAACAAAAGAATATTTTCTGAAGATTTTTCAAACCCTGACACATTTCACAGGCTTGCTCATCATTTACAAAAAGTAGTGATATACCACAAAAACACTTACTTGTAAAAAAATGCAGCCAAGTTAACAGGAACTTGTTTCAAACTTAATAATCTCTTTACAAAAAAAAATTAATTTTTATCAATATGAAAATAATTCTGCCCTTCAAAGTTCTGATATCGAAAAGGGCAGCCAAGCTATATGAACATGCTTTACAAAAATATTCTGCCCTTAAAAGCTCTGAAATCAAAAAGGGCAGCCAAGCCTTTGTCTTTTCATATTTCAATGAATCGCCTTATCAGTATTTTAATTCAAGAAGAACTTTTTTAAGTGTCGACTGACAAAAAACTTGGCCGCTTTTTTAATTTGAATTCCCCGAAACGTACTGGGTGGCTAAGAACCTAAAAGTTTGTACAAAAATGGCCACAGTTTTTTAAGGTTATATGAACATTAATAGCTTCACAGGGAATAGTAAAAGTTTTCGGTGAAATCAAAGGAAAATTTGGCTAGCTTAAAACTAAATTACCCATCAGACATTTAAAGGAGCTGGGAAAATTAAAGTTTACCGCTTCACACCAGGCAAATAGAAAAATTAATCCTTCATTTTTCTTTACAAAAAAATTTAAAGCTTTTGCGAAATAGTTAGAAGAAACTATTTCATATAAAAAAATCGATTCAATGCTGATCTCAAATTAGCAAAAGAATTAGTAACTTATTTCTCATGCAATGTTCACTTTAGAATTGAAATTTAGAAAAGAAGAAAAAAATTTAGCATCTGGTTTCCTGCTGAAAAATTAGTAGGTAAAGGTAACATAATAATACCAATTCTGAAAAAAGCGGCCAAGTTTTTTGTCAGTCGACACTTAAAAAAGTTCTTCTTGAATTAAAATACTGATAAGGCGATTCATTGAAATATGAAAAAGACAAAGGCTTGGCTGCCCTTTTTGATTTCAGAGCTTTTAAGGGCAGAATATTTTTGTAAAGCATGTTCATATAGCTTGGCTGCCCTTTTCGATATCAGAACTTTAAAGGGCAGAATTATTTTCATATTGATAAAAATTAATTTTTTTTTGTAAAGAGATTATTAAGTTTGAAACAAGTTCCTGTTAACTTGGCTGCATTTTTTTACAAGTAAGTGTTTTTGTGGTATATCACTTTTCTCGGTAAGAAGTAAGGAATTTAAATATAAAAAAATTAAATGCGAAAATCTAAGATTCTTAAAAATTTTAATATTTTGATTGCAATAAAAGTCATTAAAAGAAAGGTATACCCCAGAAGGTATATGAATAGAGACCCTTGTCATTTGTTTCTTTTGTACTCAGGTTTTATGGTTCAAAGTGTCCAAAATGCACAGGCCGGTGACTTTTTTTCTTATACGGGATTTAACACGGCGTCCCTATTTTTCCTCTGGAGCAATAGGCTTATAAGGGATAGCGGCTTTTAATCATTTTTCTCGGATCAGAAATAGGAAGAACTTTGAATATCCAGAATTTGAACTTTCTAACTATCTTAGGAACGTCTCCACATTCATGGTATGAATCACCCCCTCAGTCAGTCAATCAGTCAGTGACGCTAAAAACACCCATGTTTGATAGCTGTCAGCACAAGAACGATAAATCCGCCGGGATGGAAATTAAACATCCTTTGTCTCACGGGACCCGGTAATGAAACTATGAAAAAAAAAAATTGCTAAGTAAAACCGTTCGGAAGATATGCTCATGTGAAATGGTCACCTTTCTGATTACAGTAAAAGGTGCTTGGAGAGTGCACCTTAGGTGTTTTGTTTTGAACGGGTTTGAACGGTTTGAACGGTTTTGAACGGCTTTTTATACAACTTGGCTGGGTGCACTCCGTGCACCTTGATAATTACTCTCCCGCATTTCCAGACACCAGAGACAGCGCGAAGACTAGAACTCCATTCCGACGTCGCCACAGGAAATCCTTGGGAACAAGCAAAGGAAAATCATCCATTGGAAGGAGTATAATCCAAAGGACCGAAACAACTCCCGAGCGAAATTCAACTGAAGAAAATAAAGTCAAGAGAGCCAGGAAATTATTCGATAACGATTACGAGATCTATTCGATCGATCACCACGGAAAGGAAAAGCTTCCAGCGGATTCGAATCGTCCAGGAAAACCGAAAATCTCCGGAAATTTGTTCGGACAATTCGAACATGATTACTGTCTGAAAAGTAGGGACAGGACCGTTGCGGAAACGGCGGTAAAAGATAAAGAGGAGGAAGGGAATGCAATTGAGGAATTGGAGAAAGAAAATCTTCAGGAAGATTTGGGGAAAAAAGAAGAGAGTTCAGAAAAAAGTAAGCCACCATAAATATGAAGAGACGAATACTTTCCATAATGGGAAAGATATTCGATTTAATTCAGTAAATTATTACTGTCGTGTTCAGAAAGTTCTCAGAGGAATAATTCTCAATTCCATTAAAGCTTAATGGTAAGTTTCAGCCACAAATCAGTTATATTCTTCTTCCGTTACTTCATTACCCCTCTTGACTACCTGTCCGACTAGCTGGAGTTCTTCTGTCGTAAATTCCCGAACGGCACGTACTTCTTCCAGGTAATAAAGCATGTCGGTCGATGAGCTCTGAGATGGAAATCGGATCTGTATCCGAGAAAGAAACGTCCTCGGACATTACGGGACAGATTTTAAGGGTTTCGGGAGTTTCCAGAATTATGCTGGATTCGTCCAGAGGCTTTTCCGGATAAGGAAGAGGATCTGTGATTTCCGATTTTCCCATCTCCGTCAGAGTTTCTGAAGAGGAAGAAGAGGAACAGTAATATCCCGAATCAGACTCAGCAGAGAGACCCTGCCGAACAGCATCCCACAGTCCACTTGCTCCGTCTGATTCTGGATCAGGAGCTGGTAGTTCAGGGAAAATCGGGGGAAAAGCCCGAATAGTTTTGGGAGGATCTAGGACGAGTGTCTTTTGATAGGAAGGACGAATTTCCTTGGTTTTAGGAATTTCGGGAAATATAGGATCATCCCCACTTCCATTCATCAAAACCGAATCCAGGCCTGTTTTCGTTCTATTTCCCGCAGGTCCATTTGCAGCTTTTTGGCGTCGTTTTGGCTTTGGCTTTCGAGACAACGATGCCTTAACTTGTCCGACAGGGAGAATAGAAACTTGAGGTTGCTCAACTTTCTCAGGCTCGAATTTCCTAGAATCATTGTTAACTAACAAAGGGTTCAAGGCTTTGTTAGAAGTTCCTGATTCGAGAGAGGTAATGGAAGGATCCGGGATTTTAGGGACGGATTTAATTTTTCTTTTACCCTTGTATTGTGAATTCCAGAATATAAGAGTAGGATAAACTCGGAACGGTTTGCCTTCCCGTGTTTCCTTGTTAATTTTCTGTCTCATTTTCGCCTTATTAACCGAATCGCAGTTTGACTCCCGTTCGAATCTATCATCAAATACCGACGAGGCGAACGATTCACATCCTGATGACTCATTTGGAAAATCAGTACTTTCTTCATTGGAACTCGGTTTTGGACATTTAATCAAAGAATTCATTCTTTCGTTTTTTGAACGTAAACACGGATGTTTCAATCTGAAAAACTCAACCTGTCTGGGGGAGAGGCCAGACATGTTGGTACAGAATAACTGTTGTTCTACCTTTTCTATATTTTGCCACAGAAGGCCTTTAAGATATTGATGGTGATCATCAGATTTGTAAGGAATTCCAAGTTGCTGAAGGATATTCAAGGTTTCTTTTTTGGAATAAAGCCTGTAATAATGCTTACGAGGTCAGGCATTATGAAGAGATTTAAAGGAAAATAGGAACTAGGGGAGATTTAGCAATCACAATCCTTTGTCCGGTATTTTACGAACAACTAATGTTTACTCTTACCAAAATTTGAACCGTTAGTACGTCAAACGACTATCTTCTTGGGCTTTAGGCCTAAGCTCCTGCCCGCCCTTCGAAAATTCGTCGATAAAAAGAAAAAAATCAGTGTGCTCGGCAACACTTATAAGGAAGGTTAGTTATCCGGAGTCGGCCAGATGAACCTAAGTACAGAATAAAAAGGGAGCTCTGCTCGACCGAAGATTTTTTTTTCAAAAAAAAAATACAACAAAAAAAGAAAGAGGGGAGCTCTGCTCAACCGATGATTTTTTTTCAAAAAAAATACAACAAAAAAAAGAAAGAGGGGAGCTCTGCTCAACCGATGATTTTTTAGAAAAAAAAATTTTAAAAGAAGAAAGAAAAAAAACTGGGAGCTCTGCTCGACCTAGTATTTAAAAAAGAATTGTCCCCTAAAAAAAAAAATTTTTAAAGGAAGAAAGAAAAAAAAACTGGGAGCTCTGCTCGACCAAGTTTAAGAGAATTCTTGCCTTGTTTTGAGAAAAAAAAAATTAAACAGAAGGAAGAAAAAGAGAGAAAAAAAACTGGGAGCTCTGCTCGACCAAGTTTTGTAAAAAAAATTGTTCCTTGAAAAAAAATTTTAAAGGAAGAAAGAAAAAACTGGGAGCTCTGCTCGACCTAGTTTTGAAAAAAAAAAAAATGTGTCCCTTAAAAAAAAAAGTTTAAAGGAAGCAAAAAAAGAACTGGGAGCTCTGCTCAACCAAGTTTAGGAGAAAAATCTGTCCCTTAAAAAAATTTTAAAGGAAAAAAATGATGGGAGCTCGGCTCAACCTAGGAAAAAATTTGCCAAAACAGGCAAGAGAGAATTTTTGAAACGATAAAAAAAATTGGTCGACCGTAGCTAAAAAATATTTTTGTTCCCAAAAAATTAATGATAATGATAATATGAAAAAATAATTTTCGAACTATTTTTCAGACCGGAAACCAATGGGTCGTTTCGATTAAGCGACGAAATTTTATTCTAAAATTTCCTTCCCTTTGTGAAGGGGCAGAAACTCAAGTTCACAGAAAAAAAAATTCTCATTTTGCTATTTGTAAATTATTGATTGCAAGAATGCAAAAGATTAGAGGTTAGGATCGAGAATTCCCGCCTCGAGAATTCTCGAGACTCGAGGTCAATTTCCCGAATTATTTTCTCGAGAAATTTTTTTCCGTAATTTTCGGGAATCCCGATTCTCGAGAATTACAATTTCCTAATTTCTCGAAATTCTCGATTCCCGAGAAATTTCCCTTCGAGAATCCGGGAATTTCGGGAATAATATATGTAATATAAATAATCGTCATTTCATATAAATAACCTGATTTCCTCCTAGACGCTATTGAAGCTGAGGAAATCAGTGACTCATTCGTAGATCCCCTATCGGCACCCTAAAGCTCAACTGCTTTCTTAATATTGTAAAAGAGAAAACCCTATAAGTTAGACGTTGAGCAGCCCCAGCTTTATAAAATCCGAATCTTTAATTAGAAAGACGTCGGGAGAGCTTCATCCGACGCTCTCCCGACGCATTCTTGGTCTCCTCTCGAAAGTGTAAGGAAGTGTCGGCGAGTAGATAACTTATATTATTTGTGGAGTTAATATCATTAAGATGATTTCAATATACTGTACGTTTGGTAAGTTTATATCTGAATTAATATTTTATTTGATATTTAATCTTCCTGGTTCGAACGCTCCCCAATTTTCCCCCTAAAGTTAGGATTATTTCCGTATTCAGGGAAATCTTTACTAGCAAAATCCACCACAACTTAAGACGGCTGCTTATTGTAGGATTTATTTCACCTGGGGCTACCGTGGGAGATTTTGAACAAATGCTGTCCAGGGTCAAAAAAGAACTGAACGAGCGGCATATGGAATCAGTTTCATTCTCCCTCCCAAAAGAGACAGATGTAGAAAGGTTCAGGAAACTGCTTGAATGCGAACTTAGCGGCACCGAAGTCAAGGCCGAAATCCTCACTGGGCGCCAGAAAGAGCAAAGCGGAAGAAGTAAACCTGAAAGGAGCGGAGGCAAGACGGAACCAAAAACCACCACTCTTCTGGTGAAAGGAACCGAAGAAAAATCCTACGCAGAAATGGTAAAAGCGATGAAAAGCTGAGGAGCACGGAGTGTCCGTGGAAAAGACAACCATGACCCAAAATGGCCAAGTCAGACTTGTGGTTCGGGAGACAAACGCCGGCGGAAGGCAGAGCTTCACGGAATGCATCGCAAAGTGCGCTGAAGTGGCCGAAGTGAAAATTCGCAGCAAGGAAATCCCAATTATTATAAGAGACCTCGACGAGTTCATTACGAAAGAAGAAGTTGCAGCGACACGACCGGAAATGATACCCCTTTCTCGTCCAAAACGGCTGTGAGTCGAAATTTCCAGCTCGAAAAATTATGGCCGTCGAAAAGCGGCAACCTTATTTGATTTACCTCTAACATTTCGCTTTTACTTAACTGAAGCTTACAGAGATCGCTTAACATAATACAAAAGGTAGCCCATAACCTGTTAGAGATGGAGCTTTTTAACAATAAAATAAAACATCACATGTTGACTAACCTAAACAAACACAATACTTTATTATATACATATTTACAACCGTACAACTGCGTCTAAAGAACAATCTAGAATGATCTAGAACATGGCGCCATCTATATAACTATATTTTTGTATTGCCAACCTAAAACTTATTGTAACAGGATCAGGCATTTTATAAATGGTAACAATATTAAAAGCTTGAATGCTTAAAGTATCTTGAGAAGTAATGAAAACAAATTGCAATGCGCTAGTATTTTTGCAATGGTCCAAAAGTAAAGTCAAGATTACTTTTCGATTGAGTTTATCCATGAATACGTCGAATTCATCGAGGAAATAGAGTGGCATGTAAATGTTGCCATTAGGAACCCATTCCAATTCTTTGGCAAACAAGTTTTCCATAAATTTTAAACAAATTTCACTGTCTCGTATCCTTAAACTTGTTCCAAGGATGAGTTGATTTAACGTTTTAAAAAGAACAAAACAGAAGAAAGAAGATTGCTCCAATTATGATAATAAGTATAATTAAAGCTATTCTAAATGAACTTGGATGCTGCACATTAACGTAAATGTCTAATTCCCTACTAGCTTCAGGTAAAGAAGTTATGTTTTCTGTCTTCATCATTTGATTCAAAGACTCTTCGTTCAATATTTTTATCACCACTTTCGGGAATAAAAAAACCTCTTTATTATGATTTACTTTGTTATGCCTCGGAGTTCTTAATCCATAATCAAGTGCAATTTTACTACCTACGTTCTCGCTCAAATCCTCATTAAAGCATATTTTTCTTTTGCTAATTTTTAGGCGAGACTTGCCTCTTAACCTTAAATCGTAAGGTTTTGCCATCTGTAAAATATTTAATAACACGGAAAACTAAACTCATTTAAAACAAACTCATTCAAAAGTTTTGAATGAGTTTGTTTTAAATGAGTTTAGTTTTCCGTGTTATTAAATATTTTACAGATGGCAAAACCTTACGATTTAAGGTTAAGAGGCAAGTCTCGCCTAAAAATTAGCAAAAGAAAAATATGCTTTAATGAGGATTTGAGCGAGAACGTAGGTAGTAAAATTGCACTTGATTATGGATTAAGAACTCCGAGGCATAACAAAGTAAATCATAATAAAGAGGTTTTTTTATTCCCGAAAGTGGTGATAAAAATATTGAACGAAGAGTCTTTGAATCAAATGATGAAGACAGAAAACATAACTTCTTTACCTGAAGCTAGTAGGGAATTAGACATTTACGTTAATGTGCAGCATCCAAGTTCATTTAGAATAGCTTTAATTATACTTATTATCATAATTGGAGCAATCTTCTTTCTTCTGTTTTGTTCTTTTTAAAACGTTAAAAAGAACATTTTGTCTTCGATTCATATTGAATCCGCCTAAAATTTTTTGATTCGAAAAAAAAAAAGATGTTTTTCTTCGCTTTCAAGCGCCATATTGAATCCGCCATTTTGAATTTCGGCATTTCAAGTTCATTTTTGAAACCAGCACTATCAAAAACCCCCTAAAACACTTTACTGAAGTAAAATAAATGTATTTACATATTTTGTCCGCAAATTTTTGGTGGGGCGACCACTGTGGCGACGGCAAAAAAAAATGACCTTCTTTCATTGTGCAAGGAATTGACAATTCCGAAAGAGTTCCACACCTATTATACAACTTTAAAATCAAATTCAGCGGTGAGAGATTGTCTAGCTGAACCCGATTTCGACGAAGAAGACGAAATCGAAATCGAAGACGAAGACGAAGTCTAGTAAACCAAAGATTTCTTCTTTTACCAAAGAATCATTAAAAAAAAGTTTTTCCGCTTCTCTTACAAAATTTTCGTACCTTAAAATTCTTAATTAAAAATGATTACCTTAGCTTTTAAGTTCGTTTTGAATTCAAATTTTTTTCAAATTCAATTTTTTTTTAAATTTTGCTTTTCTTTTAATTTTAAGCTTTTAATTATCTAAAATAATTTTTTTTTATCTTAAGTTTTTACCATACTTCAGTAGACGTTTAGTTACCGATTTACTTTTATAACGCAAAGAAACAGTTTTTAAAAATGAAGGGTAACTGTACAATCTTTGATTTTCAGTCACTCGTTGAACATTATTAATTTTAGATTTTAAAATTCTTTTTTCATTTATCAACTTATGTTAGCCTTAAATTTTTGTGGATTATTTTTTCTAGCGTTACCGCAACCAAATATAAATTTTTTATTCACAGAGAATGTTATAAATTTGAAAACTTTAGGAAAATCCTGGCAGAATATCCTTTACCTTAACAATTAATTTTCAACAATTATCGTAGAAAACACTAAAGAAAAAAGTCGTAAGTGTAAAATTACCCAGGAAAAATTCGAAGTTGTCTAATTTAAAATCAAATAACGAAAATAATAAAGTTGTAAATCGATACATAAGGCATCGCTACCTGTTTTTTGAAAAGAAGTGAACTGCACAATTATTCTTTTTTCGCCGATCCGGTTGAGATGCACTGCATCGGAGATGAGTTTTTGGAGAACTTGTTTGTCACTTTTTTTTTTTTTTTTTTTTTAATGAAATGTTTTAAGGTTCTACAATACGAAAAGTTAGGTGGGGGGGCGTTTTGCAAAAAGCCGCCATTTTTAAATTACATTTTTATATTTTGTCTTTAAAATCATATTTCCGTGGCACAAGTTTATTTAAACTTAATTCAGTTAAAATAAGAATTAAATAGCTCCGTATATGACTCGATTTGTTTTAATTAATTTTTTGTTTTCTCTTTTCTCGTAAGAAAAACTCTACGCAATTTATTTGTTAATAGGGAAATTTAGGTCTGATTTAGTTTAAAATGGGTTTTGAATTTAATTTTTTTTTTCTTTTCTCGCTGGAAGCTCTTTCAAAAAAATTTTCTTCCTAATTTTTTTTTATGTAACTAGGGGCGGATGAAACGGTTAAAAGAACTTAACCGTTCCTTTTTTTTTTATTATTCTACGCGGGAGATTTAGTGGTGCCTTGTTTCTCCGCGCAAGCTTAAACTATAAACTTAAACTTTTTTGACAAGCAAAAGCTTTTGCTTGTCAAAAATTTTTATATTTTATACGACTCACTATATGTGTAACACAATGCTAAAGCAAAATTCTACAAAAAGAAGTGAGATCCCAACAAAAACAGTTCCTGTAAAAAAGAGCCAAGTTTATTCTTTACAAAAAGATTCTGCCCTTTAAAGTTTTGATATCAAAAAGGGCAGCCAAGCAAAATGTTTTGCAAAAATATTCTGCCCTTGAAAGCTCTGAAATCAAAAAGGGCAGCCAAGCGAAGGAAACATTTTTTAACTGTCAACTGACAAAAAACTTGGCCGCTTTTTTTAAGTTGAATCCCCAGAAACGTACTGAATGGACGAGATTATGAAACCAGAATTTGTACTAAATGACAAAAGTTTATTAAGATGATTTCGACATTTACTACTTTACAAGGAACTATAAAACCTTTACGCTAATCAGAGTGAAAATTTGGTTCAAGCAATAAAAGAAAGGAAGAGAAGTATTCAATTTATTTGAAGTATAAGTTGACAAGTTAGTATTAAAAGGCCAAAGGTAAACATTAAACAATAATATTAAGATAAAAACTTCGAATTTTTTTTCCTTTTTCTTTATTTAAAAGATTGCACGACTCTGCATAATAGCTCAAAAGGCTATTCCGTCTAAAAAATAGCAAAAGAATCAGTAACGTACTACTCATCTAATGCTGACTGTACAATTAAAAATAAATAAAAAATTAAAAGAAAAAAAGAAAGAAAGAAAAAATTGACTATATTTACTAGTGAAAAATTATCAAAAATGTAATACCAAAGGCTACTACAGGATAACCATAAGGTAGCTGCCCACGAAAAAAATTTTTGAGTTATCATTGGTACTTTGTTCGGGTACCTCAGAGATGATTTCTGGTGAAGTCCAAAAATATTTTTGCAACCCCTAAGGGGCGATTTTGGGGGTTGAAGAAAATTCATTTTTCCTTTATAACTCCTGAACGGATTTTCCGATTTGAAAAAATGAAAATCGAGATGAAAGAGAAAAATAAGAGCTTTATTTTGGTGTAAGTGCCAATTTTTTTAAGTGCCCAGAATAAGTGCCAGAATTTTTCAAAGTTTTAAAAAATTTTTTTTTCTATAATCTGATCGCCGGATCCAAATTTCGCTACCATAGGATTAAAGTACCCAAAAAATAGCCTTAGAAACGTATTTTTAAAAATTTTTTGCAAAGGGCAAAAAGGGCCAAAAAAAGTGCCAAAAATTTTTAATTTAATTTTAGCAGCGTTTTTGAGCCCGGATCTAAATTTCGCTACCATAGCATGAAAGTACTCAAAAAGTTGCTCTAGAAACGTATTTTTTTAAATTTTTTGCGAAGGCCAAAAAAGGCCAAAAAAAATGCCAAAAATTTAAAATTTAATTTTAGCCGCGTTTTTGGGCCCGGATCCAAATTTCGCTACCGTAGCATGAAAGAGCTCAAAAAGTTACTCTAGAAAAGAATTTTTTCAGATTTTTTGCGAAGGGCAAAAAGGGCCAAAAAAAATGCCAAAAATTTAAAATTCAATTTTACCCTCGTTTTTGAGCCCGGATCCAAATTTCGCTACCATAGCATGAAAGTACTCAAAAAGTTGCTCTAGAAACGTATTTTTTAAAATTTTTTGTGAAGGGCAAAAAGGACCAAAAAAAAGTGCCAAAACTTTAAATTCAATTTTACCGCGTTTTTGAGCCAGGGTCCAAATTTCGCTACCGTAGGGTAAAAGTGTTCAAAAAGTTTCTGTAGAAAGATATTTTTTAAATACATCAGATACGTGGTGTGATTATCTTAAGCTTCTATTACGTGACCACATTTCCGCCATGTATCGGAAGGTCTTCTTAAAATTAAAATACAAAGAATGAAGCAACAAGATAATCTGCGCGTAGCGCTCCAGCAGCTCGTATACGGTGAACAAAATTAAAAGAACGTTTCAAGAACTTTCAGATGCGGGAAAAAAATCTCACGATAAACGAATTTAAATTTTTTTCCGGCTATTTCGACCTTTGCAAAAAGCAGACGAGAAACATTCTAAAAGCAATTTTTTGAGTACTTCAATCCTACATTAATGAAATTAACATCAGGCTCAAAAATGCGAGTAAAATTGAATTTAATTTTTTTGGCATTTTGTTTGACCTTTTTCGCCCTTCGATAAAAATCTTAAAAAATGCGGTTTTTTAGAGCAACTTTTTGAGCTCTTACATGCTATGGTAGCGAAATTTGGACCCTGGCTCAAAAACGCGGTAAAATTGAATTTAAAGTTTTGGCACTTTTTTTTGGTCCTTTTTGCCCTTCGCAAAAAATTTTAAAAAATACGTTTCTAGAGCAACTTTTTGAGTACTTTCATGCTATGGTAGCGAAATTTGGATCCGGGCTCAAAAACGCGGGTAAAATTGAATTTTAAATTTTTGACATTTTTTTTGGCCCTTTTTGCCCTTCGCAAAAAATCTGAAAAAATTCTTTTCTAGAGTAACTTTTTGAGCTCTTTCATGCTACGGTAGCGAAATTTGGATCCGGGCCCAAAAACGCGGCTAAAATTAAATTTTAAATTTTTGGCATTTTTTTGGCCTTTTTTGGCCTTCGCAAAAAATTTAAAAAAATACGTTTCTAGAGCAACTTTTTGAGCTCTTACATGCTATGGTAGCGAAATTTGGACCCTGGCTCAAAAACGCGGTAAAATTGAATTTAAAGTTTTGGCACTTTTTTTTGGTCCTTTTTGCCCTTCGCAAAAAATTTTAAAAAATACGTTTCTAGAGCAACTTTTTGAGTACTTTCATGCTATGGTAGCGAAATTTGGATCCGGGCTCAAAAACGCGGGTAAAATTGAATTTTAAATTTTTGACATTTTTTTTGGCCCTTTTTGCCCTTCGCAAAAAATCTGAAAAAATTCTTTTCTAGAGTAACTTTTTGAGCTCTTTCATGCTACGGTAGCGAAATTTGGATCCGGGCCCAAAAACGCGGCTAAAATTAAATTTTAAATTTTTGGCATTTTTTTGGCCTTTTTTGGCCTTCGCAAAAAATTTAAAAAAATACGTTTCTAGAGCAACTTTTTGAGCTCTTACATGCTATGGTAGCGAAATTTGGACCCTGGCTCAAAAACGCGGTAAAATTGAATTTAAAGTTTTGGCACTTTTTTTTGGTCCTTTTTGCCCTTCGCAAAAAATTTTAAAAAATACGTTTCTAGAGCAACTTTTTGAGTACTTTCATGCTATGGTAGCGAAATTTGGATCCGGGCTCAAAAACGAGGGTAAAATTGAATTTTAAATTTTTGGCATTTTTTTTGGCCCTTTTTGCCCTTCGCAAAAAATCTGAAAAAATTCTTTTCTAGAGTAACTTTTTGAGCTCTTTCATGCTACGGTAGCGAAATTTGGATCCGGGCCCAAAAACGCGGCTAAAATTAAATTTTAAATTTTTGGCATTTTTTTGGCCTTTTTTGGCCTTCGCAAAAAATTTAAAAAAATACGTTTCTAGAGCAACTTTTTGAGTACTTTCATGCTATGGTAGCGAAATTTAGATCCGGGCTCAAAAACGCTGCTAAAATTAAATTAAAAATTTTTGGCACTTTTTTTGGCCCTTTTTGCCCTTTGCAAAAAATTTTTAAAAATACGTTTCTAAGGCTATTTTTTGGGTACTTTAATCCTATGGTAGCGAAATTTGGATCCGGCGATCAGATTATAGAAAAAAAAATTTTTTAAAACTTTGAAAAATTCTGGCACTTATTCTGGGCACTTAAAAAAATTGGCACTTACACCAAAATAAAGCTCTTATTTTTCTCTTTCATCTCGATTTTCATTTTTTCAAATCGGACAATCCGTTCAGGAGTTATAAAGGAAAAATGAATTTTCTTCAACCCCCAAAATCGCCCCTTAGGGGTTGCAAAAAAATTTTTTGACTTCACCAGAAATCATCTCTGAGGTACCCGAACAAAATACCAAAGATAACTCAAAAATTTTTTTCGTGGGCAGCTACCTTATGGTTATCCTGTAGTAGCCTTTTGAAAAAAGCGGCCAAGTTTTTTGTCAGTTGACAGTTAAAAAATGTTTCCTTCGCTTGGCTGCCCTTTTTGATTTCAGAGCTTTCAAGGGCAGAATATTTTTGCAAAACATTTTGCTTGACTGCCCTTTTTGATATCAAAACTTTAAAGGGCAGAATCTTTTTGTAAAGAATAAACTTGGCTCTTTTTTACAGGAACTGTTTTTGTTGGGATATAATTTACTGGATCATGAATTGGTCCATAAAGAAGAACACTTGTTTACTTGTAAATATTGTGATAAAAAATTTACTCTCAGAAGTTCCTTAAAAATGCATTTGAATATGCATATATCAAATAGATCATCATTTACTCGTTGTAAGAAGAAATATTTGAAAAAGAAGGCATTTAAAAATAAAACTATGCATGTGGTGACTCTTCAAAGATTTTTCGAATGTGCCATTTGTAAGAAAAGATTTGAAAAAGAGGATGAGTTGGTTGAGCATATAAGTATGCACTTGTAAGTGCATGTAGAACAAACTGCAGGCGCTACAAGCGTAGCAAAGTTGGTACAAATTTTTTATTTTCAATCATTTTAAATGGATTTAGCTATGTTTACAGTTATTTAGTTTTTGAATAATCTTTTTAATCTTCTAAAATTTTTTTTGAATCAATTTAAACAATAGCAAAAATTTAAAAAAAATTTTTTTTTTTTCAAGAATAAGGTAAAGAAATAATCAAAGTTGTAATACATGTGTCTAAAAACTACCTATTTTACTAAATGGCAGACTTAAATTAATTTGAATCTTAAAAAAAAGAAACATGATTCCTGAAAAGTGACGAAAATGGACTTACAACCTTATCGTTACGACATGACGATTTATGACTTCTTTAGCTTCATACGATTCTCATCATCGCTTCTTTAAGATCAGGCATCATAGTTCCTCCTTAACAAAAAATAGGACATTTCTTGAAAAAGTATACGTTCTTTTTGGAGAAATATAGATCAAATATAAGGCAAACACTCCCGTACGAAAAAGGGATGCATAAAACTTGTATTATTTATACAAAAATTATACATAAAATATACAAAAAATTGGACATGCATAAAAAATGCATAAATTATGTATAAAGAACTTAAACTTTTTTAACAAATTTTTTTTTTTATCCTCGGGGATGATTATGCATAAACTAGGCCTATGTATAAGAAACTAAGAAACATAAACTTTTTCAACGAAAAATTATACATATAATTATATATAAATTATACATAAATTATACATAAATTATGTAGGTCCACATTTTTGTATAAATTATACAAAATTAATATATATTTTTTGTATTTATTTTGCAAAAAATTTACATATTTTATGCATCTCCTTTTTGTACGGGCTCTTTCATTTCCTTCTTTTTTTTTTTTTTTTTTTTTTTTTTTGAAGGAGGGGAAAGGAGGGGATAAAAATTTTTGGATAAAGAAATTAGAAAAATTATAGGAGTAATTTTTTTTATTATAAAGAAATAAGTTTGTCAAGTGAAGAAAAATCATCAGAAGAAAATCATATATAGCAGCAGAAAATGACCATTTTTATAAAGCTAAAATATAAAGCGAACAAAAAATTAATTTTTTAATTATAACTACAAAAATATAGGACAAACTCAAAAATAAGACTTTCATAGGACATACAAAACGTTTTGTCAAAACATAGGATAGATAGGACAACTACTATGATGCCTGTTTTAGATCAATGTCCCTATGAAGAAAAAAAAAAGAAGGAAAAACCTTGGTGCATTTTTCTGACCCTTAAACTGCGATAGGGGTGAAACGGATTATGAAGTTAGAATTTAAAAATATTCCAAATTCAAGATGGTTGCCCTAGTGATGTTAAATATACCATATATTTTATCGTTGGTATATATATATATATATATAAATATATATATATATATATTTATATATATATATATCCATAAGTTAAACATGTACTTTTTTTGGGGTTGAATTTCACATATTATTCCTCGCTTATTTTTAATTTTTAACAGCTTTTTTGATTATTTTTTAATGAATTACAAGGTAAAGAAGCATTTTCATTTGTCATTGACTTGTTGATCAACGATTAGCAATTGATAAATATGAATGGTGGTCCGGTGGTCTAAGGCAGCCATTTTTGTAGAAGCAGCCATCTTTAGGCGCGAAAATTGAAAACTATTCTGAATTACCTTGGTTACGGTCAATATAAACGTTTTAAAATCATTTATTTTACTGTTTTTAATTTAAATATTTATTCTAAACAGACTTAGAACGTTTATTTCAGAGAATATTATCTGTTTTACGAAAAAATTAAAAACATGTGCAATGTACCGTATATATATAGTATATATATATAAGTATACAATGAAAAGCTTCATATATATATATATATATATACGTATATATATACGGTAAATATATGTAAATATATATGATTAACATCACTAGGTTGCCCTGGTGAAAATTTTGAGATCATCAATGTCGATCTAGCCTCAGAAAGTTAATGCTTTTCGATATCGGTCAAATGAGAATTTAACATATTTTCAATATTGGCCGTCATTGGAGATCGGATCGATCTTGGCCAAGATTGGCCCGATGTCGACAAGCATTAATTTTTAATATCGATACGACATTCCAAAATTTCCACCAGGGTGGTAATGTCTGTTTTAAAATATTACAGATTTTTTATACTCGAATTTTGTAAACGTTTTATTTATTGCTCTTTTTATTCTTATGAACTTAAAAATGCAAGCAATTAACGAATAGACAGTGAATTCTGCAATATTCAACTAGATTGCTTCATCTATGTTTAGCTTATAGGCAAAACAGCTGTTTCTGTGTATAGTAGGGTGGGCCGAAAAAAGCGAATTTTTGAATCTGAAAACGCCTGATATGGGAATCGATGCCTTTTTATAATACTATTAACCCCAATTTTTTTCAGATTTTTTGAAGGTCATCTTGAGGTCGCGCAATGACCTTGAAGTTTTAAAAAAAAGTTTTAAAAAAAAAGTATCGCTCCCTATCGGAAATTTTGTGTAGATTACGAATATGAAGTCCAAAATTCATTTTTGTGTACAGTTTTTAAGGCAAAAGAAAAAGCAGCCTAAAGCATTTTCAGTGTATAAAAAATAGGCGTAAAGCTCAAAAACCGAACTCTTAAAATGATTTTGGACTTCATATTCGTAATCTACGCAAAATTTCCGATAGGAAGCGATACTTTTTTCAGCAAAAAAAAAATTCTTATTTTTTGCCCTTAAATGGGCTTTTCAAAAACTTCAAGGTCATTGCGCGACCTCAAGACGACCTTCAAAAAATCTGAAAAAAATGGGGGTTAATAGTATTATAAAAAGGCATCGATTCCCATATCAGGCGTTTTCAAATTCAAAAATTCGCTTTTTTCGGCCCACCCTAGTGTATAGGCGTTCATAAGTTTAAAAGAATAGAAACTAAATATTTTGGGGCGTTTTTACTTTCGAGTGGCCGCGAAGCGGGCGCGAAGAAAGTATTGCCGTGGTCGAAAAAGGGAAAATCGTTAATCCTGCGAGTTTCTACATGAAACTTATATAGTTATACTTAGAATAAAATTCTGAGTTCCCGGTTGTCCGCCTCGTACGCCTCGTACGCCGCGTACGCCCGGAGCTTTTTCTCCGCTATTACGCATCGGATCAAAAGGAAATTTTGCACACGTATTTTTTGTCGAAAAATAAGAGGGGGTCTTTTCTTTTTTTTTAAAAATTTCAAAAATTACGTAAACGGCAAATATTTGAACTTTTAAATTTGGTTTTCTTCTTGCGACGATAAATCTCGAACCCGGCTACAAATCATCACCAATTTTCGTACTGTAGTAGATATTGGTCATAGTATCATACCATCAAAATTTGGTTGAATTCGGATGATTGGTTCACAAATTATGAGGATTAGGCTACGTGTAAATTAGGCCTAAAAATCGATATCTCGAATGACGTAATAAGTCATATCGATATATCGATTAAGTCATTTCGATATATCGATATGACTTATTACGTCATATCGATATCTCGAGTTACAGGAAAAATCCATAATTCGGATTTTTTTTGTGGGTACAGCGGATTTC
Source organism: Liposcelis bostrychophila (assembly GCA_037577465.1). Classification (NCBI taxonomy): domain Eukaryota; kingdom Metazoa; phylum Arthropoda; class Insecta; order Psocodea; family Liposcelididae; genus Liposcelis; species Liposcelis bostrychophila. The sequence goes on from CM075215.1 coordinate 3,057,543, forward strand.
GCGGACCTCGGATCAAAAAACTAACCGGATTTTTGAAAATATTTTCGGGGTAGAGGAATCCGAATATGGAATTATTTTTTCAAAATTGGGATTCTTTATGTGGGTACAGCGGGATTCGTGTACCTCTAGTCAAAAAACTAACCGGATTTTTGAAAATATTTTCGGGGTAGAGGAATCCGAATATGGAATTATTTTTCAGAAATTGGGATTCATTATGTGGGTACAGCGGGATTCGTGTACCTCGGATCAAAAAACTAACCGGATTTTTGAAAATATTTTCGGGGTAAAGGAATCCGAATATGGAATTATTTTTCAGAAATTGGGATTCATTATGTGGGTACAGCGGGATTCGTGTACCTCGGATCAAAAATCTAACCGGATTTTTGATAATATTTTCGGAGTAGAGGAATCCGAATATGAAATTATTTTTCCAAAATTGGGATTCTTTATGTGGGTACAGCGGGAATCGTGTACCTCGGGTTTAATTAATACCCTTTGAAAACCTAAACTTGATTTTTTACATTTTTTCTTTATTTCAACTTCTTTTTTCCACCAATAAAGCCGCGAGAAAGTTTAATGGGGTGCGTATGCACCCCCATTACCGTTCTCCTTGTTTCAAGTTTGCACCAGCGGTTGCATAACTGGGCAATATCGGGCGCATGATTTATTTATTTATTTAATTTTTTTTTTTTTAATGTCCCTTTGGCCGAGTGCTTTACCTTTATAGATATAATACAGAAAAATAATATTTGGGAGGAATGAGGTATTTCCGAATTTTGAAATATGGTCGGCGAAGGGTTTAATCAGTTAGTTCATAACCAAGAAAAAAATAAAGCTTACATTTTATTTTTCCCTTACTTCAGAAAAAAAACGAAAGCGAAAACTACTCAAACGGTTTAAAAAATTTCGTATTATTATAGCTTTACGGTTAACACGGTAAAAGTAATTGATATTTCAAATTTTACTAATTATTACAGTGCATACACTAGATGCGTAGGGGTCGCGAAGCGACCCCTACGCATCTAGTATAATATAACATTAAAAATAAAAAAAAAAAGTGTGCCCCAGGCTAAACAAGTAACAGCACCCGATAGTAGGCGGCACAGGGTCTAGCGTATTTTTTTACAAGAATAAAACGCATATATATCCCCCCATTCAATAAAAACGCATAAATGTTTTACCTGCGTTTACGATTAAGAAACCAGGATTTTATAAAGCAAAACTTAAATCCCAAGGATTGTCAGCTAATGTGGTTTATGCTGGCGGGTGTATCATATTTCATATAGTAGCGACTTAATGTAAAATAATTAATACTATATTGACATAGTTGTAATGGTATGAGGCCAAAATGATCAAATCTTAAAATTTTAGTAAAAATTAAATTCCTATGTTTAGCTTATAGGAGTATTATTACTTAATTATAATATTAATTAATGGCATTGAAATTATATTTTCATCACTCAGTGCAGAAAACTTATTTTTCCGCACTAGTGCGTTTTAGAAAAACCTTTATTGCGCTGTGCTTTGTGATGAAAAGTAGCTTACAACACAAGAACTGCAAAAGAATTACCCGTCGAGACCTTTTTAAAGCCCTCGCCTTCGGCTCGGGCCTCAAAATCGGCCTCGACGGACAATTTTTTCTTTTGCAGCTCTTGTGTTGTAATATACTATTTCGATATTAATGCAAATAAATAAATTACAAACTATTGTGATAAGGCCAAAATTAAAAATTGTGAGCTGACATGTTATCATCATATAACGAATTTGTCTTCCCATTCTTAGCTTATGAAGCTAAGATCAAACTTTCAGAAGCGAAATATGACAAAAAAATTTCATAAGGTATAAATTTTGATTCTAATATAGATTCTGAGTCTTGTTATCTTGATTTTACTGTATTTTATACTTCAGCTATTAGTTTTTAGCGATCTTTGTGAGATTTCATTTTTTTCCATAAGCCAAACATAAGCAGCCAAATATTTTTTTAGCCTTACCAACTACCTCTACGGATCATACTGTATCAAGATATTGCCCAAAAAGACAAAATAGAATCTACGCCCCTAACGCTTAAAGGAAAAAAAAAGGCTTCCGACAGCAAAAGGTTAAATAAATTTGACGCCTACACGTATTACGTTAGGCATATTGAATGTTGTTGTTATTGATTTTTAATTATGCATTTCAATAATTTTTTATTTACTAACTGACAATTTCCATATACCCTTTTTGCATTGAAGAACGTTGACCCCACTTTCGCAGTTTTAAAAATGCTAAAACCAGTCTACCGGACAATAATAGGAATAGAGATACCTGTCTAAAGTGGACCCAACTGCGACGATTTTAATAAGGGATTAGGCCGTCGTCGCAGTTGGATCTTCGCAGTTGGTATACGCCCAAGCTTCATAGATATATAAAAAATAAAAAATGAAGATGAAAGTGGATCCCTAGGTCAGGTGTAAACGTTCAATGAACCTTGTATCTTTAATCCCCCTAAGCTCTGGAATGCTGTTAATGAATTAACAACGATTAATGAATTAACAACGAGCGTGGTGCCATCTACAGCCGACAAAAAACCAACCCTCACTGAGCCGATAAAACAGAGTATGCAGATTATACCTGTATGGTCACTCCAAAAATTCCCTAATTCAAGCACAGAGGGCACCATGTTCATAGAGTGAGATTCATTCATAGAGTGAGATTCACATTCTTATGTTTAAAGTTGTTTTTAAAAATATTTTATTTTTATCTCTTGCCGTTTGGCTACATTTTAATATGTTCATGAGACTAATCGTTTTTTTTTTATTTGTTAAATAGATACTGGTAATGAGTACCTGAGTCCAATACATGTACCTTCCCTTGCTGACCATTTCCCTATGGTTCCCTTAAACTCCCCTTTATTCTAGCATCATATTCATTATCATGGAGGATGCGACAGCGCTCTGGTATATCTGGATCTCAAAGCTTAAGATGATGACGTCAGTCGTTTTTTGCGGCATCTCGCACATCCGACTTCCAGATTCAAAGCGTTCCGCCTGCGAAACAGGAGTACGTTTCTGCAGAAGATTGCAGAATATGCAACCGAACGTCTCAACGCAGAAATTCCAAAAATTGTTTTCGCTCAAGGACCATTTCGGATCCTCACCACGCTGGCGGAAAACGTTCCTGGTATAATTTCTATCCTGTCCCTATTTGTTGTCAACCCACATAAATTCTACGAGTAATGAAAACAGTGACACCTTAAACACTGTTTTCCTAATTGAATTCAAGTGCAGATTATCCTATGTAACTGAAGTGCAGTAGCAACCACCGAAGAACCTGAACAAAAGCAGTTACTTACTCAGAACTAAAACCAGATACGACCAGTTCATGAAGCTCAACAGTCTAAGATCTTACGTCCAATCCAACAGAAGAGCAGAGAAAGGTAGATAATGATGAGATCGCAGCCCGACACCGCTCTACAAGTTACTCATATGGCGGAGGATCGGCACGCGCCACCTCTACCTCACACTTGCTCAAGAAGCTGTTATTCAATCTCTTCAGAACCAGTATCGCAACGACGTCCATTAGGACCTCTCACATGATAATCATTCTTCAATCTCAAATCCAAAATATCACGTCTCAGTTACTCCCATCTCAAATCTGATTCGAGAAATTACTCAACAACCATTGATGGCTCCGAAAAATATTCCTACCCCCATAACTTGTGTGATTTTATTTTATCATGTTATTCTACCTGTCCTGAATATCAAGCGTTGTCCCGACTACCCGAGCGCCCAGGCGACAGCATATCCCTCTCCGCCAGTGATGGCATCAAAAACATTTGTGCCTTGTGTCAAGTGACTTTCGAACATAAACTTAAAACAAGTTATATTACTATAGTGTAATCCGTTGTTTTATTTAATGTTTATGTAAACTTAAGAACTGAGGTGTCAATTTTATATATTACTTCATTTCAAAAACGAACACGGTTAAAAAGAAAAAGGAAGGTTTTTCTTCTTCTGTTAAAAGGAGAATTTAGACCTCGTATCTTATATTATCATGCTAAATTACTTTTTAATTCATGCAAACGAATGTGCTGCATCTTAATTCTAATATGCAAGTTAAAATTGAAGCTGACTTTGAGTTAAGATGCATTTGATTCATTTTTATATTAATTTATGTGCCTTCTGCATGGTCATTGACGACCACAAATTTTATAATTTCATTATACCTTATTGTACTGCATTTTAACTCCAAATTGCAGGTTTATGTAATCCTGATAGTGAGTTGAAATGTACTTATTAGGCATTTCGATATATCGAAAATTTTCGCCGGTCGCCTTCTGTCTGTGAAAAAGTCGAGGTTATTTGATGTTTAATATTATTGTTTGATTTAAGAATACCGAAAACATGAAAACACCAAAATTAATCTTATTCGGTAATATTTATAAAAATTGGCAGGACTTCATAACGGAATTTAACATACTGTCAACCACAGAGGAGTATGTTAATAAAAGAGACAAATTTAAAGTTCAAGTCCTTCTAGATTGCATTGGTAATGAAGGGTATGAGTTTTATAAAACTTTTAAATCTTCTTTAAAAGATTTGGAAAATGGAAGTCTGTTGAATAGAGTAATCGAAAAATTTGACCATCATTATTCATCTTTTAAAAACGTGGAAAATTATAACATTTATCTTTTCAACAAAAGGGTTCAGGGAGAAGATGAATCCTTTGATGATTTTCTTAAAGATATTGAAGAGATAGCTATGCCTTTTGTAAGTTTGGACCAATGCGGAAAAAGTTAATTTTAAATAAAGTCATTTCTGGTATAACATGGCCAGATTTAAAAAATGTGTTTTTAAAGATTGAAGATCCTGTTCTTGACAACATTGTCACACGCTGCAAAATTTATGAGGACTTAAAGAACACAATCAATGACTGTTTAGGCAATGATAACACAAATTCAGTCAGAGAAGGAAAAACCAAGAAAGTTGAATCACAAGATATCAATCCTGGAACTTCAAAAAATGATGAAGATTCTGCTCCCCCAAAAGAAAAAAGAGGTACATTATCAGTCTTAAAAAATTGCACTTAAAACATTTTTTTAATTACTAATTTATGTCTTTATTTCTTTCCAGAAGCTAGAGTACTTCTTAAACTAGAAGATGCACCTAAAAGAAGGGAAGAAGAATCTTTTCCAAACCTTTTGAACAAAATTCCGGTTGTGAAAAAAGAAGTGTCCAGTCTAAAGAAAATCAAAAAGTACTCGTGTCCAAGATGTGACAAAATTTTCTGTGGAAAAGGTTATTTGAAAAACCATATGATTACAAAACATTCCAAATTCTTTAAACGTGAAGGGTTCAATCTCAAACAATTTAATAAAATTAAAAAGTTAAAGATTGCAGGAAATGGGTTGGAAACTTTTATATGTGATGATTGCGGGAAAAAATTTACCATGAAAAAAAATTTAGAAGATCACATTAATTCCCATTTGAATGGGAAACCGTTCAGTTGCAGTATGTGCAACAAAACATTCTTTCAGAAAGATGAATTTATTCAGCATATTTCTAGAAAACATTAAAAGTTTAGAGTTATGATTGAATTTTTTTGAAGATTTTATATTAGAATGTTAATTTCTTGGTTTTGAAAAGTTTGAATATTATTAATAATAGGAATAATAATGATTTGATATTAAGAAATTAATTTCAGTATTTATATTAATTTCTGAATTTTTTATTTTTGTATGATATTTTAGTATTAATAAGCATTTTGTAGGTATTTCTCTCTTTTTGGTTTATCTCACTGAATAAATAAATGATTTCATCAAAGTCAACAGAGAACTGTTTATGTTTTTTTTTTATGTCAGTGTCAGATTTTCAACTTAGTTTGATACAATTTCAACAAGACCTAGTACATTTAAAGACTCTTTTGACAACATTTCAGAGCAACATTTTGACTACCAAAGCCAACTCGTTGGCCAGTTCTTCTTCTAGTTCGTCCTCCACCCCTTCGCCCACCCCGCAAGTCACCATGACGGTGATCGAGGCGCCAGTTTTAATAAATAACATCCCCTTTTACACGGGGGACAACACGGCAATCCATATTGCCCAATTTCTTGAGCTCGTAGACACATATGCCAACCTCGGCAATTGGGACGATACCATGAAACTTACCGTCGCGAAAGCGCGCATGATCGGTAAAACCGCCAAGGCTCTGGTTACAGATCCGAATATCACGGGCCAAACTGACTGGGCAGCCATGAAAAAGGCGCTTCTCACCCGCTTTACTTCTTCTCGCGCCATGACCGACTTAACTACGAAACTCATCAATTGTGTGCAATTGCCCAACGAACAGGTGGACGATTATGTTTGCCGCTTTACCCTTATAGCAAATAAAAGTTTTCCCTAAGGACCCGGATCCGGCCAAACAAACGGTTTTAGCCGCTCGGGACAAACCCAATAAATTAAAATTTTTCCTCAAAGGGCTCCACCCAGCGCTAAAACCTTGCGTAATAAGCTCCAACCCTGCCACACTCGCAGACGCCATCAAATTTGCCCAAACCTATGAGTCTGATTTCGCGACCCCACAATATCATTATCCAGTACATACGGTGTCTCACGACTCCACTGCGGATAATTTAGAAGAACAAATCTGCTTAGCGTTAAAGAAAATGGACTGGTTAAATCCCCATTCACCACCAGAAAGCAAGTCAAATTCCGCATCACCTGTCGATTCAGCCACTCAAAAAGTAGAAGCATTTGTTACCGAATTCCAAAAAAATTCCAAACAATATGAACAAAGCACTTCCGAGCGTTTCGATAAATTAGAAACTCAAATAAAAGATTTGCTCAATGCTTTACAGTTTACAACCTCGCTCCAATGCTAATGCAAATGCAACCCCGCAATATTCTTCAGGTACATTTAACAATGATCGCAGTAATAATGGGAACGGTTACCAAAATAATGGTAACAACCCCAGTTTTCATTCACGGAGAAATCAAAATCATGATCCATCCTTTTCTTCAAATATCATGAATATGCTTTTACAAGGTTTAGTTAATAAATATTTAAACACGACAACCCCTCCGCAGGGATCTAAACCTTTTCAGTCCACCAACAAAAAGAGGAATATTCAATGTTTTAAATGTCGCAAATTTGGGCATTATGCTCGGGAATGTAGATGAACTCTGCCTATTGCTCATACTCAAACGTTTGCTTCACCTCAGCAATCCCAGCAAGGCCAGACGCCCACCAACCAACCTTGGTTTCCCGCGATCGAATGGCCTCACCAAAAAAACTAACTACTTCCGCTCGAACTTCTAATGGCCCAGAGCGGATTTTCTCTCCATCAAGGGCACATTCTCCTTTACCTGACGCAGACGACTTTAACACCACTATCACCGTTTCTTGTTTAGATTTCGAAGATAATGCACCTTGCATTGTACAGATTAAAATTCATTCAGCGTATCCCGAGTTAACCTTTTTAACCGATTTAGGAGCATCAGCCAACATCGTCAAGCTTTCGAAACTTCCTCGTGAATATCTTTCCAAAATTCGTAAACGAAATGTTTTTGTAAAAGGCATTACACCGGACCGTTTATTGATCATAGGTTCTTGCTATCTTCCGTATTATTTCGGCGACACTCCGATTTATTACGAAACATTTATTCTCTATGACACCTGCACTGATTTGCGCACGGATGCGATTTTGTCTCGTAATTTTCTTTATAACAATAAAATTTTATTACGCGGCGATAATGATATTCTTGTATACAAAGGACAGGAATATATTTCCGTCAACACAAAACATTTTTTGGTACGAAAAAATAAATAAATCCCTCGCGGTGGTTGAAGTTAAAAGTGGTGCAAATTATATCAAAAATCCCGGTGTTATATTTCACCTGCAGTAATTTTTTTTTTATTTGAAGTTGTTTTGACGTTTTATTCTCGTGCGTGATTCACATCAAAAAATTCTTTTTTTTTTTTTTTTTTTTGCAATTAGCATGACAATAATGTTTATGAAAAACCTTTCAGAATAATTTACAAGACGTTATTTTGGCGCTGTCTTTTTTTTTATTTTCTTTTTTTTTTTTTTTTACGAATTTTTAGCGAAAACGACCTGGCATTATTCCACCCTCGCAATTATTCTCACGTATCATTTAAAGAAAAAATCATTTTACCTTATTAAAAAATATTTTGGACAATCAATTGGCAATGGTTTTCAATTTCTAGGCATCCCTGATTTATAAATGGCCCGGCAAAGCTCTTAAAAATTCGAAAATACTTCATTTATTATTATATTGCTCCTATCTATCTCTATTTTTTTTTCTTTCTTTTTTCGTAAAGGTGGCGGTCTAAAGAAAAAAAATGACAGGAGAATTTAAAGTATTCAATGAACAAGGCAATTAGCGTTTGTGAATCTCGTTTTAAAAAAACAAGAGCATCGAGCGAATGGGGACTACGTCATGACCTATTTCTTAATTAAAGTTCCTTTAAGTCCTAATAATTAACGATTCTGGCAAAAAAAATTGATTTCGTTTTTATTATTTCCGATTTATCATTTTATCTGATAATTCATAATTGTGAAAGGAGAAGGGGAAAAAAAATTCTTGAATCTTCTGCACAGAATTTGATTCTGCATCTGTTTCACATGTGATTAAAAATTTTTTTTGTCTCCTTTTTTTTTTCTTGTCGCGGATTTCATCGCCATTTGCATGAAAGGTTGGCAACACTGCCGGTAGTTAATTGTTTATCGGATTTGGATTTTTGTTTATAATTGAGGGGAAGTTTTTTGTTTTAGGGTCAGGTCGCCTAAATGTAAACACTTTCCGCCATTTCGGACATGGCATTTTCAAATATTTTTTTCTTACAAAAAATTAAGTTTTAAAAAGTGATCCAACGGCCCAATGTGTTCTTCAAGACATGAAGTAAATATGTGATGCAGGTACTACTTTAAAATTTTGCTTAGAGGGTTGATATAATATCGTTGACATTTCGGTTTGATTTTACCTGTTTTTCATAAAAATGAACCTATATGTAAACGCTCACCAGACGGCTATCCGTGAAGAGAAATCAGTTCAAAATTTATCTCTCCAGAATGCTACATCATCCCTCTAATAGTAATACATACCACTTTTACAAATCAATGTTTACAGAAATAATTTTAAATTTTTTTTTTTAAATAACAAAAAATCCCGAAAAATTCGTTTATTTACATAACAATCAAATGGACAAAATGGCGTGTTGACATGTCGGACATCTTCTTGATTTTCGATCTTTTGCGGAAATTTAAGAAAAAAACATTAAAATCTTTAATATTACTTGAAATGTAAGTCGGTAACATAAACTTCATTAACATGTAAGTAAATGAGTGGAATTTCAAATTTTTTTAATGTGTCTTTCGTTCAAAATAAATATTCGAAAAAAATCCACAAGACGAGTTTTACGGAGAAAAAAAATCGTATTTTTTTAAATACGTTATAAGAAAAACAGTAAACATTTTTCGGGGGGAAATCAGGCTTTTGAAGGAAGATTATGAAACAAAGAACACATTTCATTACATTTTGGGAAAACGCTTTTTACTTAGGAAAAAATAAGGGGTGTTGACATTTCGGGAGTGTTTACATTTAGGCGACCCGACCCTAATTGAAGTCAATGGGATTTTCATTTTTATTTATTTATTTATTTATTTATTTATTTTTTTGAAAGAATTGTTGAATGATAAGGATATTTTTTCCAAGGAATAATTAAAATTTTGATTAGAAGTTGAGTTGCTTTTAAAGAATAAAACCGTAAGGGAATGACGTGAAATGAGCTTATCGCTTATAGTTTCTAAGTTAACCGTATTTTATTTTTTAACATTTTTTTTACTTCGATGGTTTTTCTTTTGTTTTTAGAGTGATGACAGCTTATGGATAAAATATCGCTTAACTGAAATTGACAACGACATTATAATAGAAATTTTTTTTCATATATGAATGAGCTGGATTAAACTGAAATGAAATGAATCCGCTGAAATGAAATGAAATCAGCTGGAATGAAATAAAATCAGCTGAAATTTTTATTTCAGCTGAAATGAAATGAAATCAGCTGAAGTAAAAATTTCAGCTGAAATGAATGAAGCTGAAATAAAAATTTCAGCTGAAATGAAATGGAATCAGCTGAAATGAAATCAGCTGAAGTAAAAATTTCAGCTAAAATGAAATGAAATCATCAGCGGATTTTTTTTTTTACATTTTTTTTACTTCGATGGTTTTTCTTTTGTTTTTAGAGTGATGACAGCTTATGGAAGCATATTTTTTTTTTTTTTTTTTTTGTTATCATCATAATTGGCATGAAATGAAATCATCAGCGGATTTTATTTCATTTCAGCTGAAATGAAATAAAATCCGCTGGAATGAAATGAAATCAGCTAAAATGAAATGAAATCAGCTGAAATATTATAAATTTCAGCTAAAATGAAATGAGCTGAAATAAAAATTTCAGCTTCCAAAAAATTTTTTTTTTTTTTTTTGCTTGTAATGATGTTGGACGTTCTCTTAGATTTTTTTCTTGAGGTGAAATTTTTTTTTTTTTGTTATCATCATAATTGGCTCGTGCACCATAAATTATCAGGATTCTTTTTTTTAAAGTTAATTAATTGCGATATCATTGTGGGCCTATAAGCATGGAATTTAATTATCAAGGGAAAAAAAAAATTTTTTTTCTTCTGTTTTATGTTCTTTTATTTTAATTATCAATTATTATAAATACACATCAGTATTGATATGAGGTTTTCATAATTTTCCTCATGACTGTTTTTTTTTTTTATTGCTTGCAAAGTCTGATTGTTAAGAAATATTTTTTTAAAAAAACTTGTGAGTTAATAAATTGTTAGCGAAAAATGTTTGGAATGAATGTTTGCAGATCATAAAATTATTAGTTTTGCATTCGAGTTGAATTGAAATCGTACACGTGCAGTTTGGCTTTAACACCTAACAATGAAACTAATATTAAACACGATAAATTTTGTATATTGAAATGAAGGACATTTTTGACATTACAGTAAATTTTTTCATGCAAACTTATACTTTGTATCTAAACTCAAGTAAAAAGAATACATAAGAGCTTCAAAAACTTAAATCATAATTTCATGAACTGCCGTAAAAAATATCAAGTTTTCGAAGATTTAAAATCATAAAGGATTTTCACCTGAATGATTGAAGTTTACGTTGTTGAATTATAGTTATGATTATAATTATAACTATAATTCTTATCATAAACTGGGACTCATTGTTCACAAGACCGTATTTCAGCTAAATTTCAGCTCAATTTTTATAATAAATTTGTACTAATTAAATGATTTTTAAATGAATTTTAAACTTTTGAAGCGTCAGGACAAAACTGAAAATTTTTCCAAACTTTTACACTTTACAGATTTTTCCAAAAAATCAAAATGAAAGTTTTTCATCTGGAATTTGGAAAAGCGGATTCAAGATTTTCCCAAGCAAAAAGAGGAAGTTTCCCTAGATTATAATTACAGGATTCAGTTTTTTTGTCTGGTTCAATCCCAGGGGTCCGAAGCTTGGACATTTTAATCGAATTTTTTTCAAAGTCGAAATCGGCGTCGGCGTCGGCATCGGCATCGCGAAATTTGTTAGTGCCAGCATCGGCATCGGCATCGCGAAATTTATTAGTGCCGGCATCGTTACACAGTAAAAAATATTATGTAAATATGTTAAAAACGGTCTACATAAAGTCTATGTTAAGTTATTATGTTAAAAAATCAACAAAACTTCTATGTAAACAGCAAAAAAATGACAATCGTTAATGGACGCAGAACATTAAACAAAACAATTGTGTTATTTTTCTTAACAAAATATTTATGTAGACCGATTTGGACATACAATTTATGTCAATTTTAACATAAAATTTTTTACTGTGTAGCGGCATCGGCAGCGGCATCGGCATCGGTGCCGGTACCAGCACTGACGTCGGAATTAAAAATTCGAGATATGTGATTTAAAGAATTTATTTAATTCAATTAAGATAGAAAACAATTATTAGATTTAACAATTATTAAGATAGAAAAAATTATTTATTAAATTAAGATAGAAAACGTATAGAATGGCTCTAAAATTTTTATCTGATTAAAAAATCGGTACATTGGGTATAACAGATGCCGGCATCGGATGAGATCGATGCTTGGTGGCATCGGCATCAGCATCGGGTGGTCGATGCTGGAATCGGCATCGGCATCGGAAATAAAACACATAAAATGGCATCGGCGCCGACCCGAAATTTTAGCTGGCCGCGGCCGGCTTCGGCATCGGCATCGGCTTCGGACCCCTGTTCAATCCATATGCAAATTTGTTGAAAAAAATTTAATTTACTAATGAAATTTTTTTTTGTAAAACTTAACTTGAATTTTTAATTGAATTGAAAATTTGAAAGAAATAACGAATCATAAGCAAGCATATGATTCTTTTAAAAATGAGAAAGTCTCACCGGTGCAATTATTTTTCAGGAATTTCTGAAACGATTTATGTCAACAATATTGAACTTGTTAGAGCCAATTCACATTGGGCGACATGGACGCGCGACTTTATTACCCCCGAGTCGGAGATCCATTGAGGTATATGGAAGTGTTCACATTGAGCGACTGCAACTTGATGTCGCAGGGCAGTCGTCGAAGCCCGGCGACATCGCAGGTACTTGCGTCTTCGATTCCTATTGAATCAAATGGGGTTGTTCACATGAGTCGCTGCGACTTCGTTTACCTGCCTCGGTTAATTGAATTTTTATTCACTTGTGAAACAACATTTTTTATAAATATTAATTTTTCATTAAAAATTTTATTAAAATCGCGTTCTCCGTTTCACCCTGATGAATACGGTATAAAATTTTTTGCAAAAAGTTAAATATTTAAGATTTTCCAAATATTCGTTGAAATATAAAACTTGGCCTTTTTTTCGGTTTTTATTATGCAGTTTCGGCCCAAAAGCATTTTTGCAATAAAAATTCCAATAAGAGACAATTTTTATTGAAGAAAAAAATGGAAATAGCGATTTATAAATAATAAAAGTTCAAAATTGCTAAAAAAAAAATGATTTTTTATATGCAATTAATCAGAATCACGTGACGAATTAAATTTTAAAAAAAGCGACATTCGATATCAATCAAGAAAAAAAAAAGTGATTTTCTTAAACGATTAAAAGTAATTAAAAAACCCCAAATTTGTGCGTCTTTTTGTCAAATTGAATACAAAAGGTCGTACCTGAAGTCGCACCATGTGAACGGACAGCAGAGTCGCAGGAGCAATAAAGTCGTGCGTCCATGTCGCTCAATGTGAATTGGCTCTTAAGGGATTTTATGACGATATTATTCCTCTTTTTTCGTTTGATACCCTTTAGAGCCAATTCACATTGGGCGACATGGACGCGCGACTTTATTACCCCCGAGTCGGAGATCCGTTGAGGTATATGGAAGTGTTCACATTGAGCGACTGCAACTTGATGTCGCAGGGCAGTCGTCGAAGCCCGGCGACATCGCAGGTACTTGCGTCTTCGATTCCTATTGAATCAAATGGGGTTGTTCACATGAGTCGCTGCGACTTCGTTTACCTGCCTCGGTTAATTGAATTTTTATTCACTTGTGAAACAACGTTTTTTATAAATATTAATTTTTCATTAAAAATTTTATTAAAATCGCGTTCTCCGTTTCACCCTGATGAATACGGTATAAAATTTTTTGCAAAAAGTTAAATATTTAAGATTTTCCAAATATTCGTTGAAATATAAAACTTTGCCTTTTTTTTCCGGTTTTTATTATGCAGTTTCGGCCCAAAAGCATTTTTGCAATAAAAATTCCAATAAGAGACAATTTTTATTGAAGAAAAAAATGGAAATAGCGATTTATAAATAATAAAAAGTTCAAAATTGCTAAAAAAAAATGATTTTTTATATGCAATTAATCAGAATCACGTGACGAATTAAATTTTAAAAAAAGCGACATTCGATATCAATCAAGAAAAAAAAGTGATTTTCTTAAACGATTAAAAGTAATAAATATACAAAACCTTTTGTAAAGAAGTACCCACCTTTTACCAAAGGTACACCAACCATTTCTAAAGAAGTGAATAATTTAACCACACACAACAAGTCCGTTTCCACTACCAATTTTTCAAATCCTTAGGGCCATTTCACATGGAGCGGATGATCCGCTGCGTTTTTATTACCCCAAACGCTCTGCCCATTGAGTTAAATGGAACCTTTCACATGAACCGCAGCGGATAGTCATCCGCTGATCAACCGCCGGAGACACGCCGAGCTCCGGCGTTTGAAGAGCGGATGGCGTATCGGTATGCCCACGGAATCAAATGGACGCTTTCACATGATACGCGCGTTTTTATGACATTACCTGGTTTTAATTGCATTTTATTCAAAATCTAAATTACTTTTTTTTTTAAATTTACATTTTCTTTAATTAATTTTTTTAAAATCGTATTCTCTGCGTCCTCCCGATTAAAATGATATAAAAATACACTGAAATACATGAATGTTAAGATCATGTGTATATCATTTTCTTAATTAAAAGTTTTATAAATGTATTAATTATAATTTTGGGAATTGGCTAAGAAAAAAAAGAGAGGAACCAGGTAGGCTTATTTACGCGGGAAAATGAAGTTCAATGAAGTTCAATAAATTTTAATAAATCAGGTCGACAGTGCCCATTGTACAAGTATTCCGAAAAAATGAATTTTGAAAAAAAGTATCTTTGAAAAAACAGACAAAGATATATATATGCAGTCGTAAAACTGTAAATTATGGTAATGAGCAAAAATTTTATACCATTTTAATCGGGATCACTTGAGGAATTCGAATTTTTCAAAATAAAAATTCGTACTTAATTATTTTTAAAAAAATTAATTTTATTTTTGGATAAAAGTAATTAAACGGAGCGTTCCATTGTTCATGCAGTGTCATAGAAACGCACTTCATGTGAAAGGCATACGCATACGCTAGTGCAATAAAAACGCGTGGATCATCCGCTCCATGTGAAACGGCCCTTAAGGTTCTACAATACGAAAAGTTAGGTGGGAGCGTTTTGCACAAAGTCGCCATTTTTAAATTACATTTTTTTATTTTGTCTTTAAAATCATATTTCCGTGGCACAAGTTTATTTAAACTTAATTCAGTTAAAATAAGAATTAAATAGCTCCGTATATGACTCGATTTGTTTTAATTAATTTTTTGTTTTCTCTTTTCTCGTAAGAAAAACTCTACGCAATTTATTTGTTAATAGGGAAATTTAGGTCTGATTTAGTTCAAAATGGGTTTTGAATTTAATTTTTTTTTCTTTTCTCGCTGGAAGCTCTTTCAAAAAAATTTTCTTCCTAATTTTTTTTTATGTAACTAGGGGCGGATGAAACGGTTAAAAGAAATTCACCGTTCCTTTTTTTTTTATTATTTTACGCGGGAGAATTAGTAGTGCCTTGTTTCTCCGCGCAAGCTTAAACTATAAACTTAAACTTTTTTGACAAGCAAAAGCTTTTGCTTGTCAAAAATTTTTATATTTTATACGACTCACTATATGTGTAACACAATGCTAAAACAAAATTCTACAAAAAGAAGTGAGATCCCAACAAAAACAGTTCCTGTAAAAAAGAGCCAAGTTTATTCTTTACAAAAAGATTCTGCCCTTTAAAGTTTTGATATCAAAAAGGGCAGCCAAGCAAAATGTTTTGCAAAAATATTCTGCCCTTGAAAGCTCTGAAATCAAAAAGGACAGCCAAGCGAAGGAAACATTTTTTAACTGTCAACTGACAAAAAACTTGGCCGCTTTTTTTAAGTTGAATCCCCAGAAACGTATTGAATGGACGAGATTATGAAACCAGAATTTGTACTAAATGACAAAAGTTTATTAAGATGATTTGGACATTTACTGCTTTACAAGGAACTATAAAACCTTTACGCTAATCAGAGTGAAAATTTGGTTCAAGCAATAAAAGAAAGGAAGAGAAGTATTCAATTTATTTGAAGTATAAGTTGACAAGTTAGTATTAAAAGGCCAAAGGTAAACATTAAACAATAATATTAAGATAAAAACTTCGAATTTTTTTTCCTTTTTCTTTATTTAAAAGATTGCACGACTCTGCATAATAGCTCAAAAGGCTATTCCGTCTAAAAAATAGCAAAAGAATCAGTAACGTACTACTCATCTAATGCTGACTGTACAATTAAAAATAAATAAATAAATAAAAAATTAAAAGAAAAAAAGAAAGAAAGAAAAAATTGACTATATTTACTAGTGAAAAATTATCAAAAATGTAATACCAAATTTTGAAAAAAGCGGCCAAGTTTTTTGTCAGTTGACAGTTAAAAAATGTTTCCTTCGCTTGGCTGCCCTTTTTGATTTCAGAGCTTTCAAGGGCAGAATATTTCTGTAAAACATTTTGCTTGGCTGCCCTTTTTGATATCAAAACTTTAAAGGGCAGAATCTTTTTGTAAAGAATAAACTTGGCTCTTTTTTACAGGAACTGCTTTTGTTGGGATTACATGTACCGCAAGATACATCGGTTGTTCCTTTATTTCTCCTAACATACGATTTTAAAAGGGGTTTTCTCCGGTCTTTCCTATTCCTACAGACCACTGTGTCCACCCTCGTTTCCCAAGTGAGAAATCGTAACAATTTCTTGCACTCATTTTCCCCCTTCCGGTCTTTCGTATCACTTGAACGCTGCCTTATCAGTAAACGTTTTTTTGGCCACTAGTCAGTTTTTAACTAAAGGCAAAGTCTGGTTCGTTTTTTTTTTTTTTTTTTTTTTTTTTTTTTGTGTGTGTGTGTGTATAGTAGTTACACGCTATTTTTAAAAGTCAATTTTCGTTTATTTAAATTCGGAGCAATAGTTAAATTCGTATTTAACTTGTGTATTTCATTTTTTTTTTTTTTTTTTTTTTTTTTTTTTTTTCCTCAGAATGGACTTCATATCATCTCATAATGAAGAGGATTTACAATTTTGGTACGCCTGTGCGGTCGAGGAAGATAAACCTCCGTCCGTAGGATCACCACCACCCTCATCATCCTCATCCGAGGATATATTATGGGATACTTTGTTTGACCCTAAAGACCTAGAATATGATGGCCGGAAAATTGCCCAGCAGTCGGCAATTGAGCAATACTCTATTCCCGAGGTGGAGATATTCCAGGGTCTACCTGAACATTCGACTCTATGGGATGATGATTTGGACTGGAAACCATCAGTAGTGGAACAAGATGTGATTAAAAAAGAGGTGAAAGAAGAGATTGTAAGTTGTGATAGGGAATCGGAGGACATGGATCTAGGTGGTGAATCCAGTGGCTTGCCGAGAGAAGCAGATAAGTCTTTTTCAGAAGCTAAATTTTTTGTGGACCAAAACTTAATTAAAACAGAACCGATATCGTATTCGACTCTTAGTAGTGAAGAATAGGGTGGATCGAAAAACACGAATATTTAAATTTGAAAATGCCACAGCGCGGAAAAGTTGCATTTCAGCCTCAATACTAATCCTAATTTTTTTCCGGATTTTCGGAGGCCGATTTCTGCTGCCCCCAAAGGCCTAAAGTTTTTCAAAGTCTCATAAGAGCCCAAAAAATTAGAGCCGTATTTTGATGCGGAAGAGTTCATTTTCTATCGGAAATTTTCCAGAAATTTCAAAAATGAAGACTGTTTTACAGTAATTGGAGCCATTTTTTATATATGAGCAAAAAACGGCTGTTATTGAACTCCCTATACCTCTTTCAGCTCATATGTAAAAAATGGCTCCAATTACTGTAAAACAGTCTTCATTTTTGAAATTTCCGGAAAATTTCCGATAGGAAATGAACTCTTTCGCATCAAAATACGGCTCTAATTTTTTGGGCTCTTATGAGACTTTGAAAAACTTTAGGCCTTTGGGGGCAGCAGATATCGGCCTCCAAAAATCCGAAAAAAAATTGGGATTAATATTGAGGCTGAAATGCAACTTTTCCGCGCTGTGGCATTTTCAAATTTAAATATTCGTGTTTTTCGATCCACCCTAGTGAAGAAGCAAGAGCACTGGAAGGAACTTTTAATTGCCAAAAATTTAATTGTAATTTTTTGTATTGTTCCGACACATCAAATTTACATGCCCTTATTTTTATTCTCTTGCGCAATGATATTAATAGTTTTTTAAGACATTTCCCAATCAAATGGTATATTACCGTTAATTGTAAGTTTAAAAATGAAGTCTGTTTGGTTAAACTTTACATCTTGTGGTATTTTTTATATATAAATTATATATAATTTATATATAAGTTATATATAATTTATATATAAAGTATATATAAATTGTATATAAGGGGAAAATATATATAAATTATATATAAATTATATATAATTTATATATAATTTATATAAAATTAAAACTTGAGAAAGGCATTTGCAAAATTTAGCAAAATGATTTTCCGATTAAAACTATATATAACTTATATATAATTTATATACAGTCAGAATCGGTTATAAGATAATCGGTTACAAGATAATCTCGGCTATAAGATAACTTTCCTTCCGGTCCCGCCAAATATCATATGTTTTACATGTAATTGAATCTCGGTTTTAAGATAATGACAACTCGGTTATAAGATAGAAATGCGGTTCATTGGATACTAAATAAAAAGGTTTTTATGATCAATAGATTTGTCAAGTTTGACATTTTGTCACCCTATTCGGATTTCAGTTAGTTTCTTTTTTTTTTTTTATAGAGTTCCGACATCCGTTTTTTTTTTAAAAAATGAAGGTCTTAAACACCATAAATTTCTCCACCCTCATTCTGATTCCAAATTACTCAAAAAATCAGTGTAAAAGTGAATTTCGAGCGGGCATGATGTCACCAATACCAAATAAAAGAAGCAATAAAGTTATGTATTGACTACTCCATTAAGTATCAGCAAAATTCCATTAAAAAAAAAAAAAAAAAAAAAAAATCACTCCCAGGGATGGCAAACCGAACCGAACCGAACTGTAAAAACCGAACCGGAACCGGGTTTTTTTAAAAAATTAACCGAACCGGAACCGAACCGGTCGAGAAGTTGTAAATGGAAAACCGAACCGAACCGAACCGTACCGAACCGTACCGAACCGTTTTGCCGAATAAACCGAAACGAAACCGAACCGAACCGAACCGTTTTGGCAAAATAAACCGAACCGGAACCGAACCGAACCGTTTTAAAAAAATAAACCGAACCGAACCGAACCGTTTTGGCAAAGTAAACCGAACCGAAACCGAACCGAACCGTTTAAAAAAAAATAAACCGAACTGAACCGAACCGTTTTGGCAAAGTAAACCGAACCGAAACCGAACCGAACCGTTTTAAAAAAATTAACAAAACCGGACCGAACCGAACCATTTTGACAAAATATACCGAACCGTTACGGGGAAAAAACAACCGAAACCTTATTTGAAACTCAGGCTAAGTCCCGCACCTTTTTTTTCATTAAAGCATTGTTTTTTTAGGAATGTCAGTAGGATGTTAATAAAATTAAGATACTCGGTATTCATTGAATAATACTCCTAACATAATATTTGAAATTCAAATGATTAATAAAATTTTTATTTGAAAAGTTTCGGGAAAAAGTGATTAAGTGAACAGGAACCATATTGAGCTAATAATAATTGGTTTGTTTTCAGAGTCCTTTATTCACATTTATATTAGTCATTTTAATGATAATATATAATAGATGATTTAAACCCATTCCGATGCGGTAAATCTCGCTTTAACCCTTTGCTTACCGATGGCCCTCCTGGAGGGTCATTCGCGAAAATGTCGTTCGTTACCAATGGCCCTCTACGGGGGCCATTTGTTGAAAAATTTATATTTCCAATAATTGCAAGTGCAGGGGGCTAAAAATTTTTGTACTTATGTAAATTGAGTCGAGGATTTCGAATATGAAGCCAGAATTTCGCTACCACCAAAATTCAAGATGGCGGGCGACTAATTATATTGGATATTTAAAAACTCGTTCAATTAATATGCTAAAAATCTTATAAAATAATTATTAGGGATAATAAAACCAATCTGACACTCTCAATAGTTCAAGTATTGTCAACCATGAAGATTTCGCCGAAACCTGGCTTGAATTTTCCCTTATATTTAGCTTATGAAGGGATAAATAGACGAGTTAATACCTGAAAACTTTTTTTTTTAAAAAAGGGAAAGTGATGTCCATTAAAGAGTGAATAACAATAGGGATGTTTCCGGCGGGGTTGGATCGTTTAAAAACATCTTTAAAAAATAGTAGCATCTATGTTAAGCTTATGGCACAAAAATCCATTTTTCAATAAATGGTTTTTTTTTTTTCAAAAAAAATTTAAAAATTGTATTTTTTTTCTTTCTTTCAAAAAAGGCTTAATTTTGAAAAAATAATATCAGATTTGAAATCCGGGCCCTCTAAAACCCCCAGACTGAAATTTTATTTCATTAGCAACCTTTGAATTTTTCCAAACTATAATCTTATTTCATTCGGTATTCATGTAATGCGGGTTGCCTACATTTGATTTTGCAGGAGACATTATGATAAGAATTTTTTTTTACATTATATTAAGCATATTGGTACGTATAAACCCCAAAAACAAAATTCGGTAAGATGGTGCTTTTTTTTTAAAGTCAAATATAGGTAAGCAGAGGATTAAAGAGCAAAGAAAATTACATAACTAAAAGTTTCAAATATTTACAACTTTTGGTTTGAAATGTTATTAAAAAATATTTGATCTAATTGTACGCTAAGTAAAAGGTTTTATCAATTACTTCTTCCGAAAATTAACTTATGAAAGGACAGATTTTGTAGGAGCCCCTTTTGACAATACTTTTGATCAATGCGGTAGCAAGAAGAGAAAAACCCAAACCGAATTTAAGAAAGAGGAAAATTGAACCGAAACCGAACCGAATTCAAGACAGAACCCAACCGAACTCAACCGAACCGAATTCAAGTCAGAACCCAACCGAACCGAACCGAACCGAATTCAAAACAGAACCCAACCGGACCGAACCCAACCGAACTGAAGATAAAGAAACCGAACCGAACCGAACCGAATTTAAGACAGAACCCAACCGAACCGAACCGAATTCAAGTCAGAACCCAACCGAACCGAACCGAACCGAACCGAACCGAATTCAAGTCAGAACCCAACCGAACCGAACCGAACCGAATTCAAAACAGAACCCAACCGGACCGAACCCAACCGAATTAAAGATAAAAAAAAACCGAACCAAACCGAACCGAACCGTATTTAAAAAGATTTTCATGCGAACCTAAACCGAACCAAACCCTTTCTGACGGATTTCCGTCGAACCATAACCAAACTGAATTCAACTTTATACTTTGAAGAAAAACCGAACCGAACCGAACCCTTTTAGTTTGCGGAGCGGTTTGCCATCCATGATCACTCCTCGGTTATAACATATCCTCGGATATAAGATAGAATTCGGCCGGTCCCTTCAATTATCTTATAACCGAGTTTGACTGTATAAGTTATATATAATTTATATATAATTTATATATAAGTTATATATAATTTTTATATAAGATGTCTTATATATAATATATAAATTATATATAAGATATACATGAATTTTATGCATAATTTATCCGACTTTAAAATCGAGAAGTTTTAAACTTATTTAAAATTGGAAAAATACAAACAACACCAGGCTTTTTACAGGGCTTAAAGCCACATCGCCGCATGGACAGCAGTCCGCCATTTGAACCTATCCTGAGCCGCCGCTCACCAGTCTAGCACCCCTAGGCGGCCGGAATCCGGGGATACATTATCCTCCCATCTTAGCCGAGGTCTTCCTAAAGATCTTGGACTTGTAGGACGATCATCCAAAACTCGTCGTATAGCCCGTGTAGCCGGCGCCCGTGCCACGTGTCCCTCCCACTGCAGCCTCATAGACTTGATCACATCAAGTCTACGATGACTTGATCACATCATATTATTTATAGGACTGCCCGGTAAGCCTTCGGATTTCTTCGTTAGTCTTGACACGGACGCATCCGGATACGTGGTCTATACCACTTCTCGGCTTGGATCATAAAGTTCCACGTCTCGCAGCCGTATTTAACTGGGGCGCAGGGTGAAATTATAGACGAGAAGTTTGGAACGCCGGGACAGGGATTAACTTCGGAATAGGTGGTTTAGGGAATGAAGGCATGGGGTACTAACTCTGAATACTCGCTTTGACTTCCTAGATGGTATCATTGTTACGCGTGACGGAGTCATTGCGGCACCTCAAGATGTCGTTTGAAAAATTCGAAAAAAAGTCTCCGAGTTCCCTTACCTGGGTTCCACCGTCACGCGTAACAATGATACCATCTAGGAAGTCAAAGCGAGTATTCAGAGTTAGTACCCCATGCCTTCATTCCCTAAACCACCTATTCCGAAGTTAATCCCTGTCCCGGCGTTCCAAACTTCTCGTCTATAATTTCACCCTGCGCCCCAGTTAAATACGGCTGCGAGACGTGGAACTTTATGATCCAAGCCGAGAAGTGGTTGCTGGTGTTTGAAAATAAGTTCCTTAGGAGGATCCTTGGTCCCAATATAGACCACGTATCCGGATGCGTCCGTGTCAAGACTAACGAAGAAATCCGAAGGCTTACCGGGCAGTCCTATAAATAATATGATGTGATCAAGTCATCGTAGACTTGATGTGATCAAGTCTATGAGGCTGCAGTGGGAGGGACACGTGGCACGGGCGCCGGCTACACGGGCTATACGACGAGTTTTGGATGATCGTCCTACAAGTCCAAGATCTTTAGGAAGACCTCGGCTAAGATGGGAGGATAATGTATCCCCGGATTCCGGCCGCCTAGGGGTGCTAGACTGGTGAGCGGCGGCTCAGGATAGGTCCAAATGGCGGACTGCTGTCCATGCGGCGATGTGGCTTTAAGCCCTGTAAAAAGCCTGGTGTTGTTTGTATTTTTCCAATTTTAAATAAGTTTAAAACTTCTCGATTTTAAAGTCGGATAAATTATGCATAAAATTCATGTATATCTTATATATAAATTATATATAAATATTTTTTTTTATTGATTTAGGGAAAAGCTTTCCACCCTCCCTGATTTGTTGTTGTTCACTGAATGTGTGAATCAAAGAATTAGCTTTGCTTTCAAATAATTTATCAAGTCGAAATCTAAATAATTTAATTACATTCAATTAATTTAAACGATTAAATCAAACTTTGATTTTTTAAACAATGAATTCCATTCGTCAATTCATCTGATAAACCAATGTAATTTTATAAATTAATTAATTTCTTTTTTTTACGATTAGCTTTAAAACCGTTTTTCACACATTCAGGGAATCGCATCCCACATTTTTCCAAAGGGTTTTATATTGCATTTTTTTTTTTGTTTGTCCGACAAGTGAATGCGGTTAGAGTGGAGAATCTGGGTTATGTTATTGGTAGGAATAGTGTTTATTCCTAAAACCAATAACAGACAACATCACCTTCAAAGTCTCCTTGCCGGTTTTATAAAGTATAAACACAAAGCACTATAAAAAGTCAGTGCGTCTCTCTTAGAGACGACTTTCGTTTCCGGGCTTAGCTCGGAAACGGAGTTCCCTTAAATGTAAAGACATTTACAAATATACTCCATTTATAGAAGATCCGAAACCGTCATGGAAGCCTCCCTATGTTTCCTATATCCCGGAGAAACCGCATTAAACATATGCGGATTTCACTCATAACATATGGTGATAGCGGAAAAACTGATGGTTTCGGACCTTTTTCTTTTTCTTTTTTTGTTGACCAGAAAATAAATAAATGGAGATTTTGTAAATGTCTATTGCTAAATACTATTATACAAACATTTATTTCAGACCAAGAGAACCATAAAGGTACAAAGATAACATGTATCATCCAAATTTACGGATATATACAGTATTAAAAAAAAAAAAAAAGTTTACGAATGTTGAACTCTATAGTGAAAAATAACGTAAGTAATCTTTTTTTTCATACGCTTAGTCAGCAATACCTCGAGTCAATGAGATATTGTTTTCATTATTTAACCTTGATGCAATTTTTGCATTGAACAAAAAAAACTAATAATATTCCTAAAAAAAAAAAAAAAAAAATTACATCCTGAAACAGAAGTCTCTTACGAGAGACCGATGTTTTTTTTTTTGTAAGATAAAACAAAACATGTCAAGCATTGGCGTTTTGACAATTAGTTTTAATTACGTTAAGAAATTTTTTTTTAGTATTTAAGGATTCCAAGAATATGGAAAGTAAAAGCATTCCGATAAATGGAAAGCCTTTCCTAGATTTAATGTATATTGGTAGCACAACTCTGGGACCACGCATTTCCTAGGAAAGAGTTAGCTACAACAATAAATGGTATTTGCAGCGTTGCTGCAAGCAAAGCAGCTTTTCCAATTATAGTCACATACTGGAAGCATTCTGCGGATATAGTAAAAAAACATATCCGTCTATGAATCCGACCAGAAAATCTGACTGGAAAAGTTTAGTCTAGCAGGTCCGTCTAGCAGGTTACGTGATAACCCAGCGGAAACTGTTGACTATCCAAAATACCCTCGAATTGACTCCAAAATATCCTCGAATTGACTACAAAATACCCTCGAATTGACTACAAAATACTCTTGAATTGACTACATATTTTAATGCCTTGTTCAAAGAGCAAATTATTTTGTAAATACTCTAGTCATGCCTAAACTGTAAATATTAATTTAAAACGGCAAGCTACCTTTTAAATGTAAGTTAATCTCAATTAATTTTGTAAAAAAAAAAAAAAAATGTATATATATTACGGTTCTCTTGAGCTAACAAAACACCTGAATAGGATCCAAATTTTGTAAAAGTAATATTCTTTACTTTTTCTATTTTATGTCAATTTTCAAGGAATGTGGTCTGATATCAGATATTCGAACATAGCTGTCACATCGCTCAAAGCTTCTACCATCTCCTGGACCATGTTTAGAGGAGTTTTTGGGTTGGCTCCAACGACGAACATCGTGTCCATCCGGACGATAGAAGGCTTCAGCAGGAATTCTCTGTCATGCTCAATAAAATGGGACACTGATTCAGAGGAGTTTGGGGATCTCCGACTGGGTGTTACATTTAACTGCAGCAGGAGTTTTGGGCTTGGCTCCGCAGACAGCAGTCTACTGCAGACTCAGCAGAGAATACCGCACGTCATACTGACATCACACAAACTTTGACAGCTCCTTTTTACAAATTTTAAATAATTAAATGATATCAGACCCACAATTCTTGTAATAATAAGGTAATAATAATTTGATTGTACATAAAGATGATTTTGTAAAGACCACTGACTTTTTGGTAACATACAAATCTGCAAGGGGATTTATAAGAGGGTTTTTTCGGAGTTCTCGCTGTTCACCCCGTAAAAACCTCTGCCGCTGGGTGATGTTATTGGTAGGAATAGTGTTTATTCCTAAAACCAATAACAGACAACATCACCTTCAAAGTCTCCTTGCCGGTTTTATAAAGTATAAACACAAAGCACTATAAAAAGTCAGTGCGTCTCTCTTAGAGACGACTTTCGTTTCCGGGCTTAGCTCGGAAACGGAGTTCCCTTAAATGTAAAGACATTTACAAATATACTCCATTTATAGAAGATCCGAAACCGTCATGGAAGCCTCCCTATGTTTCCTATATCCCGGAGAAACCGCATTAAACATATGCGGATTTCACTCATAACAGTTAAAATTTTATAAAATTTTGTCTAAAATTTTGTCCATTTTATATAAAATTTTTATAAAAATTTTATAAAATTTTATAAAATTCTTATAAAATTTTTATAAAATTCTTATAAAACTTTTATAAAATTCTTATAAAACTTTTATAAAATTCTTATAAAACTTTTATAAAAATTTTATAAGAACTTTATAAAAGTTTTATAAGAATTTTATAAAATTTTATAAAAATTTTATAAAACTTTTATAAAACTTGTGCAACAAATGCATTCTTCTTTTTTGGTACATTCAACGGAGCTTAGATGTTTTTCCGAGCTGGAAAAGATTTTTTCCCACCCGGGAAAAACCGAAAAAATAAAAATTTATTCATTTTTATTGACGACAACTACAGTTCTGGTGTTATTTAATACTATAGGAAAGTATTGAAAAAATACAGATAAGAATGAAAATGATATTATATTGTATTTGTTATATAGCCCCTCCGAAAAAGTTTAAAAACTCAAGGTATTTTTTTAAACTCATTAAAGTGTTCTTCAATACTTTTTTATACATTTTAAATTCTTCCAGGAGAGCACCTCGACGACGAAATGCAAAAACTAAAATAATTGAAAAGTTTAAAATAATATACGAATGAAGAAATTTTTATTTTATTGGTTTTTCCCGGGAATATCATTTTCATTCTTATCTGTATTTTCAATACTTTCCTATAGTATTAAATAACACCAAAACTGTAGTTGTCGTCAATAAAAATAAATAAATTTTTATTTTTTCGGTTTTTCCCGGGCAGTATTTTTCTGCCTTGCATAAGCCAAAGATGGGCGCAACGATTTTTCAGATATCCGAATCCCGTACACAATTGTAATCGGTAAATCCAAAAACAACCTAATTCTTCCTACTACCTGAATACATCTCAGCTATATGTTGAATGCACTATAGGGACACAAAATTTTCCAAATTGGTGGAGAAATTGTTGATACGTCAGCGGGAAAGGGATAAGAAAGTACAAAGCGGAAGTGAAAACGTGCCACTGGCTAGGATGTTGATTATGTCGGGCATATAACTTTCTTCGTTTCCCCTGCATTATTTTATTTATAGCACCGTGATAGGTGAATGCAAGTTGTTGCCATTGTCAAGAAGGGCAACCCTTTGCACCGCTGCAATGCTACGCATCTTTTTAACAGATACGTATAGTGAAACTGGTTAGAATCAAGCTCTTTTGATAGGAATGACTTCTCCCATGTGTCGTTATATTTTCAGGTAAAACTAAACGCGACGGACGCCAACTGATCCACCTAAAGTTCTTATTCACCAGCCAGGCAGCGGTCCAACAAACAAACCAACCAACCAACCAATCAACCAAACAATCAATCAATCAATCAATCAATCAGTCAATCAGTCAGTCAGTCAGTCAGTCAGTCTGCCAGCGTATAATCTAAAGCGTCTATAGAAGGTAGCTACATTGCTGCTTGCGGCTGCGGATAAAACAAGTCTAGTCAGATCGATTTTTATTCATTTATTGGCGGTGAACAACCATTTTCTGACTATCTAAATTACGAGTTTTTATATATATTTAACAGTATCAATATTGCACCGATAGGAATTAGTCATGACATATTTGGTTTTCGGAAATGTAATATCAAATAAGTTTTCGATCATTTTCAATAATTTATACTGCAGTAATACGTAACCTTTTTTGTTTTTTACTTCTTTTTTGGGAGTCTTTTATTTTTATCGCATGAGCGAAATTTATCAATTCTCCGCAGTGTCGCTGCGGAGAATGTCGAAATTTATCAATTCTCCGCTGTTCCGAAAACCAAATATGTCATGACTAATTCCTATCGGTGCAATATTGATACTGTTAAATATATATAAAAACTCGTAATTTAGATAGTCAGAAAATGGTTGTTCACCGCCAATAAATGAATAAAAATCGATCTGACTAGACTTGTTTTATCCGCAGCCGCAAGCAGCAATGTAGCTACCTTCTATAGACGCTTAAGATTATACGCTGGCAGACTGACTGACTGACTGACTGATTGATAGATTGATTGATTGTTTGGTTGGTTGGTTGGTTGGTTGGTTTGTTTGTTTGTTGGACCGCTGCCTGGCTGGTGAATAAGAACTTTAGGTGGATCAGTTGGCGTCCGTCGCGTTTAGTTTTACCTGAAAATATAACGACACATGGGAGAAGTCATTCCTATCAAAACAGCTTGATTCTAACCAGTTTCACTATACGTATCTGTTAAAAAGATGCGTAGCATTGCAGCGGTGCAAAGGGTTGCCCTTCTTGACAATGGCAACAACTTGCATTCACCTATCACGGTGCTATAAATAAAATAATGCAGGGGAAACGAAGAAAGTTATATGCCCGACATAATCAACATCCTAGCCAGTGGCACGTTTTCACTTCCGCTTTGTACTTTCTTATCCCTTTCCCGCTGACGTATCAACAATTTCTCCACCAATTTGGAAAATTTTGTGTCCCTATAGTGCATTCAACATATAGCTGAGATGTATTCAGGTAGTAGGAAGAATTAGGTTGTTTTTGGATTTACCGATTACAATTGTGTACGGGATTCGGATATCTGAAAAATTGTTGCGCCCATCTTTGGCTTATGCAAGGCAGAAAAATACTGGGAAAAAATCTTTTCCAGCTCGGAAAAACATCTAAGCTCCGTTGAATGTACCAAAAAAGAAGAATGCATTTGTTGCACGAGTTTTATAAAAGTTTTATAAAATTTTGATAAAATTTTATAAAGTTCTTATAAAATTTTATAAAATTCTTATAAAATTTTTATAAAGTTCTTATAAAATTTTTATAAAAGTTTTATAAGAATTTTATAAAAATTTCAGAATGGATGAATTAACTCCGAAAAGTTTTATTCCGAATTCCGAATTCCGAATATTTTAATTCCGAATTCCGGAAATTAAAGAATTCCGAAAAAAATAAAATAACTTTTTCCCGCCCGAATTAAAAGAATTCCGAATTCTGAAAAGGATAAAAATAAATTTACTTATTGATTCTATATTTTATAATCATCAGTGCTGAGTATTGATACATGTTTTTTGAAAAACAGCTAATTAAATAATCACAGATTGAGAAAATAATTAATCACATATTAGGTAGTTGGACAGTTCTCACCAAAACGGGATTTTTTATGTCGCCATTTTTCCATTTTAAAAAATTTTGTTTACATCTCCTTTGAACAAGTTATTTGCAAGAATATACGCTAAATTCGATATTGAATATGGTTTTGTAAACGGGCACATCTGAAGTTAACCCTTTCCTGTCTAGGCCTATTTTTAAGATTGGACTCTCCCGGACTGAATTTATAAGACTGATTTAAATGTTTTTTCTGGACTACAGAGAGGTCCTAAACTCATCCCTAGTAAGTACGGCACATTGCAACCCAGTGTTAGGCAATCCGTGCATAGGAGTTAAATGTAACGCCGTAATCTCAACTTATTATAACTGTTTTCGAGGTCAGA
This sequence comes from Liposcelis bostrychophila, assembly GCA_037577465.1. Taxonomy (NCBI): domain Eukaryota; kingdom Metazoa; phylum Arthropoda; class Insecta; order Psocodea; family Liposcelididae; genus Liposcelis; species Liposcelis bostrychophila. The sequence continues at coordinate 3,086,720 of CM075215.1, forward strand.
GATTCCGAATTTTGAGTCTATTTCGACGTAGAAGCCCGAGAAGGCCTCTTACAAAAATATTTTTACGAAAAAGTTTGGAAAAAGTAATTTTTTTATAGCTCTAAACCATTATACTAATAGCCATAAGCTAATAATAGGCGCAATATCCGTTTCATCTATCTGTTTTTTCCGAGTAATACTCACTATGGGCAGTTATCAAGGGAAACTAACTATTTTTTTAAAGAGTTACTTGTCCAAAATAAAAAAATATAACTTATGAATTATTAGGTTTTGCCATTAAAGGGTCTGCCGCCATTTTGTTTCTAAAAATCGGTAAATTCTGACTTCAAATTCGAGAAGAGCACCCTTAAGTACCCCCACCTACGAAGTTTCGTCAAAATCTGACCAAGTTTTATAATTATTTTCCTTGATTTTGCTGGTGCATCCATATGGACGCATTAGACAGCAAGGGGTTAAAGGAACTACATCATATGTGCTGATTTTGGTATAAAATATCACTAATACGGGAAAGAACAGTGTTTTGTGTTTTAATTCGTTCGGAGGAGAGGCGAGTTTGCAACACATGCAAAATGTAAGCAAACAAGTTTTAAACTCCGAAACAACTGACACCAAAATGTTATTATTTCCCTTATTTAGCGATGTAACGAAAATCAGCACAATTCGTTCAACTTCAGGTGTGCCCGTTTACCAAACCATATTCAATATCGAATTTGTATTCTTGAAAATAATAAAATGTTCGGAGGATACAACAAAAATGGTGACATAAAAATCACATTTTGGTGTCAGTTGTTTCGGAGTTTAAAACTTGTTTGCTTACATTTTGCATGTGTTGCAAACTCGCCTCTCCTCCGAACGAATTAAAACACAAAACACTATTCTTTCCCGTATTAGTGATATTTTATACCAAAATCAGCACATATGATGTAGTTCCTTCAACTTCAGATGTGCCCGTTTACAAAACCATATTCAATATCGAATTTAGCGTATATTCTTGCAAATAACTTGTTCGGAGGAGATGTAAACAAAATTTTTTAAAATGGAAAAATGGCGACATAAAAAATCCCGTTTTGGTGAGAACTGCCCAACTACCTAATATGTGATTAATTATTTTTTCAATCTGTGATTATTTAATTAGCTGTTTTTCAAAAAACATGTATCAATACTCAGCACTGATGATTATAAAATATAGAATAAATAAGTAAATTTATTTATATCCTTTTTAGAATTCGGAATTCTTTTAATTCGGGCGGGAAAAAATTATTTTATTATTTTCGGAATTCTTTAATTTTCGGAATTCGGAATTCGGAATTCGGAGTTCGGAATTAAAATATTCGGAATTCGGAATAAAATTTTTCGGAGTTAAGTTGTCGACCCAAAATTTTATAAGAATTTTATAAAATTTTATAAAATTTTTATAAAAATTTTAAAAATTTTATATAAAATGGACAAAATTTTAGACAAAATTAGACAAAAAAGTGCAAAATTTGAAAAAAAAAATTTTATAGAACTTTTATAAAACTTTTAAGGTAAGGGTAGGGAAGTGCGACCGGGTTCTAGAAAAAATTGATTTTGACCTTTATTAGTTCTTAATAGGAAGAGAATCAAGCCAAGTTTTTTATTACAATATACTGCTCCATTATTAAGCTTTAATGTGCATTAGCCTCAAATTTGAAAAACGGCGCGATTTAGAGTTCAACCATATTTTTCTGACTGCCGACGTATAATATTTCAAACCTCCATTTTTTGAAAAGTGCGACCGTTCTTATTATTTTTAAAAAAATGAATTCTCCAAAGCAAAAGTTATTTGTTTATAAAAGATCGATGAATTTTCTTTCAAAAATTGCTGAACACCGTTAAAAACAAATAATCCTTGTTTATTAAAACTACAATTAAATAATTATTATTAGTGGCACTCCGAATTGCATATGTAAATAACAACAAGATGGTTTTCTTTGTCAAAGGAATTAAAGAAGTCGTCTGCTAGTCGCACTTTCCGAAAATATTATTTTTGCCAAAAAAGTGCGACCTATTAAGGTTTATCAAATAGGAAGTCGAGTAAAAAATTCTTGATAGCATAAAAAAATAATGCAAGGTATTGACAATTGAATGGAGCATATTTCATAAAATAAAACAATGTTTACATAAAATTAAATCAAATTGAAAATGAGGCAGTCTAACTTTCCGACGAATATGAATTTTTGCTTTTGTAAAATTATTTTTTTTTATTCAAAAATGGACGACAACAATACATTTCTTTGGTCATAATAGGTTCTGAAAACATTAAAAAATCGTCCCTTGAAATCTTTTTTTTAAGTATGGGATTTTTATCAGTTTTTATTAAACCGGTCGCACTTTTCAGACGGTCGCACTTCCCTACCCTTACCTTATAAAATTTTTATAAAATTTTTATAAAATTTTTATAAAATTACTTTTTCAAGATTTTTTTATAAGAATTTTATAAAATTTTATAAATTTTTATAAAATTCTTATAAAAGTTTTATAAAAGTTTTATAAAATTTTTATAAAATTTTATAAAATTTTTATAAAATTCTTATAAAATTTTTATAAAAATTTTATAAAATTTTAACCCAGATTCTCCACTCTAACCGTGAATGCTTTCGGGTAATTTTTTTCTCTTTATAGATTTTTTATGATAATGTCTATCGTGTTTAATAAGAGTTAAAACTGTAAATTGGCCGTCGCCTCCCCTTACGCAAGCAGGTCAGTTAGTTTTTTTTCTTCTCTTTTCCGTGAGACTTTTTTTTTGATTGTTTTTTTTTGCTGAGAACGGAGTTTTACCTCCAGGAGGACCAACCTCCACAACGTTGAGTTTTCTCTTTATTACTGAAAACTATCTTTCACTTTTTCAAAAGGAAAGAGGAAAACTTTCCCTCCTTTCCCAACGATATTTGACTGACCTGCCATTCCCCCAAAAAAGGTTATTAGAGATATTTCATCCAAATTTTTTTAGAAATTTCATAATTGTGTTTTACTCCAAGAATTAGTGATTAAAGGGCTTTGTGTTTTATTATAAAATTTTATTTTTATAATAAATCGCGAACCTTTATCTTCCGATACGACAACTAGTGTGATACATAAAAAGATTTGCTTCTTTTGTTTCTGTGAAGGGAAAACGTCGTCATTTCTTTTTAGGAACAAAAAGGACATTTCTTCCTTTTTTTTTCTTTTCAAACTTCAATTGACACATCCATTATAAAAATTTAAATCGTGTTTTCTTTATTTCTCTTGTTGGTTATTGACCACATATCTTTAATTAACAAGAGAAGATTGGAAACCATCGATTGGATTAAAATTCTATAGCAAACTTGGAATCCATTCTTGGAAATCAAAACCCAAGCGTTGGAAACTCTTTTTGACTGTACGACTCGAATTTCCGTTTTTTCTTGTTGATCATTGTTTTCCAGTAATCTTTGAATTGCAAGGAAAAAACGGGAACGGAATTCTTTTCGATCGATTGAATCGATTTCACTAGCGGATCGATATTCTTCATTTCCGTTTTCTTTTTTTTCCTTGTTAAGCTTTGGTTATTCTTATCATTGTTTAACGGGAGGAAATCGGACGGAAAATTGGAATCTCACAAAAATTTCAAAAGAGATTTCTTTTTACTTTTAAATTAAGGATTCATCATTGCATACGTTATTTTTAATTTCAAACGCCACAATTTTCAGTGGTCAACCGGGTTCGGACAAGTCCAGACAAAGCCCGACAGTCCTATTGTTCTTACGGATAAACAACTTGTTTACTCTTAAGAACAATAGATGCGGTTTGCTCAGGTTCGGACAATCGTAATCGATTCTTTTGTTTAACCTGTCAAAGGACTGGTGTAAGTGACATACCAAGGTCACCCGATTAATTAAATTTAACCTTTAAAACCGGCTCTGACCAGATTTTTAGCAGGTTTAAAACAAGTTTAAAACAAGCTTCTCCCTTATTGTCTAACTTGTTTACTCAACTCAAGGTCAACCTATTTATTTAATAGCGGCTTAGCATTAAGCTTATGTCTTGAACAAGTTTCAAGTTGTCCACTCGAATCCTTTGTTCTCATTCAAAGGTGTTTCTGAAAATAACCAAGGTTAAATCCTTAATTAAGAAAATAAAATCCGGTTAATACCAATTAACCGGTATTGTTACTTAAAGGATTTCAAACTATTGATGACGTTTCGTTTCAAATCTATTTTCGGACTCTTAAATAAAATTTAATAAAATTTTTTTTTCTTTTCTCTCTTTTATACTTTTAATTCTTTTTTTTTTTTTTTTTTTCTTTCTCTTTTTTCAATTTATACTTGTAATATAACCTCATATCAAATTAATTAAAAAATATTTATGGAATAATGTTTCTCCTATTTGGATTTAATTAATCCTGTTTTCACTATTTCGAATTTGTTTGGAGAAACTTCGTTTTCGTCCTTAGAAAAATCTTACGATAAATTTTCCGAAATTTCATTTTCTTTCTTTTTCGGATTTCGAATTTTGATTTTGAACTTTGAATTTTGAATTCAACCTTAGGGTGTAAGAGCCTACCGTATCGCTTATACCACCCTTAATCTGATTAAATATGGCTATTAGCGCATACATTAGATCGCTCAATTCAGCTCAAACGCTGAATTGGCTGCGATTGTTGAATATCCCTCACCATCCGGGAGCACATTTAACTACGCTTAAGAGCCTGTTATTTGCTTCCAAAGAAAGGATGGTTGAAGCGTTAGAATCCCAAGACCCTCATACTAGTATTGGCCCAATTGAGAGTTACTACCTCCAAAATGATAATGAGGAGGATCTTGACTTTGAAGCTGGATTAATGGAATCTCCACGTAATGGGGAAACCGAAGTCCTTTATACTCAACAGGAACTTCACATGAGGAAACCCCCAGCTGCCCTCCGAAGAAGTGTTGGCTTTGCACCTGGTCCTGATCAGGTACAAACCCAACACGAATCGAAATATCCCGAATTAAACCTTAGTCAGTTTCAACTTAGCATGGTTTCACCTCCAAGAAGGATCGAATCCACCCGCATTGAAACTAATGGTGGACCCCTTCGACCCCCTCTCGGGAGTGAAACTTTTGTAACAGCCCCATTGTTGAATCGAAATGCGGCCGATATAATGAAGGAATTTAATCCGACATACGGTACCGCTTCAAAACATAGCGGTCAGGATGAAATTATTTGTCAACCTCCACCTTCACATCATCGTGAGTCAAGTACTGCTAACAAGGATCCTCCTGCACCTATCGTTCTGGAACAAGATGGCGGATGCCATAATTGTTCGAGGACTATAGAAATGGAAGATCTTCGTCGTATAATAGATGAGAGAATATGGACAATGCAAAGGAGCGCGAACCAAAATGCACAATTTCGAGTAGAAAGCCATAAATGCAAATTCGAGTAGAAAGCCATAAACAGATTCAAAACATAGCTCTTGGAAAATATGAAAATCGTTTTCGGACCAATCGGTGAATCGATTCATTGCAATTTGGACTAATTTTTTGCTTTTTAGTACGATTTTTTTTTATTTACGTATTAGCCTATAATTTGTATAATAAAGAAAGTTTTTTTGAAAATTTTTTTTTTTTAATATTATATTTATTTTTTGCTTTTTAGTCCGATTTTGTAACATAATAATAAAGAAAGTTTTTTAAAAAAGTATTTTTTATATATATATATATTTTTATGATATTATTTTCATTAAAGAAAAAAAAAACATTAAAAAAAAATTCGGAAAAAAAACAAACTCGGGAAAAATACAAATTCGGGAAAAAAACCAATTCGGAAATTTTTCTTTCGGAAAATTACTATTCGGAATAATTGTTTTCGGTAAATTTTCAAATCGGGACATTTGTTATTCGGAATTTCGGATTCGGGAAAATGACCGGGAATTCATTCCGATTTTCACGAATCCGCCTCAGAGAGCTCATCAGATTCTAGTTCAGAGGATAGTCAGTCTACCTCCTCCACGATTACAGACAACACTTCTAGAAGCCCCAGTCCCAATGTTCTCGTTCACGTTTGTCCCGCTCAAATCAAACAAAACGACAAGCACTTATGGGATTTTGAAAACCTTTTAACGCGAGAAGAAATTTTAACAAAACAAACAGAAGACACCTTTTGCAAAAGAATAATTAAACGATTAAAATCTTCTCGGTTAGATCCGACACATTACGTCTTAGATTCCGACAATGTCTTATTTAGGTTAAATAAGGCAAAAATTCCCTGTATCGTTATCCCGCAAGCATTACAGACTCAGTGTATTAAAGTTTTTCATGAATCGATTTTCATGGGGCATATAGGTTCCCCGAAATTACACAAGGTCATGCGTGATCATGTCTATTTTAGAAATATGTTGCCACAAATTAAAAATTTAGTCGCCCAATGCCATATTTGTCTCCAAGTAAAACCTTTCACTAAACCAGGCAAAGCACAATTACAATTATTTAAAATGCCCGAAAAACCCTTTGATGTCCTACAACTCGATTTTTTCGGTCCTATCTATCTACTCCCTAAATGATTATGCAAATCTAAAATATGGATTAATTATGGTCGATAGACTTACAAATTGGCTTGAGGTTTTCCCAATGGAAAATATGCAAGGTTCTTTTATCATAAAAGTGTTTATGGAGCAATTTTTTCCAAGACATGGAGTTCCGAAACAAATCGTTACTGATCGACAAACCTCTTTTTCCTCGGACGAATTAATAGATTTTTATAATAAATTTGGCATAAAATTTAGGAAGACATCAAGTTATAATCCGCGCAGCAACGGATTAAGTGAATCGAACGTCAAAAGAATCAAATTATTAATCAATAGTTTAGCATTAGAACACCCTTCCACAGTCTGGTATAACCTTTTACCATATGCACTTATTGCTTTACGAATATGTCCCAACTCAGCAACCAAGCTGAGTCCTTTCGAAATTCTTTACCGTAGGCAAATGGAATTACCAATAATTCCTAATATTCAATTTTCCAAATACACGACAGACACTAATTCAATTAGTGTCTGTCGTGTATTTGGAAAATTGAATATTAGGAATTATTGGTAATTCCATTTGCCAATTAGTCTAATGCGAGAAGAAATTTTAACAATAAAACAATTAACATAAAACAATTAGTCTAATTGTTTAGATTACCAATTAGCGGCATGGAATGTCATGTGGAATAAAGTTAGGGCAAATATTAAAAACTACCAAGAAGCATATAAAGCGAGACATGACAAAACAACCAGGCATTATAATTTTTATCACAGTGCTCCTGAAGAAAAATATTATTTGACTAAAATGTCAAAAAAAACTGCTAATGAGGGTTTGTTAGGAAACATGTTAACTACCAAAATCCACTAAAATCAAAATCTTACCTGATTGTCTTCCCCTACCCCCACAACCCCCCCGGCCCCTCAATTTTTTTCAAGGCTTGTTGCATATCATATGAAAGCCCATTGGAAATGCTTTTATATGAGACTTTTCCGAGGTTTGTATCTTTTGCCGGGGCGGAGATATCAGATATCATCGTTTGAGAGATCGAAAAATAAACACTTAATTTTGGGCTATTGAAACGACGATATCTCCGTCCCTGTAAAAGATATAGACCTCGGCTAGGTCTCATTTTAAAGCGTTTCCAATGGGTTTTCATATAATATGTAACAAGCCTTGATATGCAACAAGCCTTGAAAAAAAAATTGAGGGGCTGGGGGGGTTGTCGGGAATAGGGGAAGACAATCAGGTACGATTTTGATTTTAGTGGATTTTGTTAGTTAATATGTTTCCTAACAAATCCTCATTAGCAGTTTTTTTTGACATTTTAGTCGAATAATATTTTTGTTCAGGACCACTGTGTTATGTCGGACAAAAAGTTTATTTAAAGGTCATGGCTTTTAACAGGAAACAGAGTAAGATTTATCAACCGAAGTGGAAAGGTCCATTTATAATTAAAAATTTACGAAATACGACCGCTACGATAGAAAATCCCAAGACTAAAGGGGCATTCGAATCCGTTCACATAAATAGGTTGCGACCTATCATTTTAAATTCGAGAACACGGAGAAACCCACTATGGTACAGAATGCCGAAAGGTGGCTATCATTACCAAACTTCTGGGTTGGGGCCTGACGACCAGGATTTTTATTAATCGTTACCAATTTTCTGGCAAAAACTGACACATTATGGTAGTATTTACCAAGTATTTTGGGACAGAGTGCCACAACGACCTTTCCAAATCAATTAGTAGCTTATACTAGTGAGAGTTTCTCAGTGAAATTTTAAGAACACAGCAGACACAGCACACGCACAATTACCCGAACAGACCACTGACCAAATCGAAGAGACACAAAGTTTAGCTGACTCAGATTTAGATAAATTACCGTCAGAAGATGATAACATTTCAGAACAGTCAGTACCTAAAAATCCTTATTTTTTACGCTCCAAAGCTAAGAAATTACAGAACGCATTAGTAAAATGTTTCACTTTAAAGAATAAAATGAAATTCTTTAAAATGAATTATTTTTCCAATTTTTGGGCGATTGATAACTTTCAATTAAGAGATTTAATTCGGAAAAATGATAGAGCCAAAATCAGAAAAAGTTTCACAGGCCATTTACGATTGTCGCAAGTGAACAATTAAATGACTTTAGCAATTTGTATTTTTTTGAGTTTTTCCATGCACGAAAAAAGAACTTTCGTTGCTTGAATCGTGATTTGAAAAATAGGTTATAATAAATTAGAACCCTGTCACAATCCCTGAACCAAGTCTTTTTCTTCGCTTTAAAATTCCTCGCCTCAAAAACAGTTTTATTACTTGACCCGACTTGACCTGATTTTTTCTCTCATTAGACTTATAGATTAAAAAAAAGAAAAGAAAAAAAAAAAAAAAAAGATATAGACTAAAGGGTACCAGCTGACAGCAAGCCGCCAACCGCCATTTCTTTCAATTTTTTTCCCGCAGAACATTTTCACCAAGTAAAATTACAGTGCGTGCCATATAACTTGGCGGGTCGCTAATAATAATATAATGACGGTCATCCCTTAGTTACTGTATTTTTGTTATACCACTCCGAGCGAAAATTTTATTTAATTTTTATAAACAGAAATATCTCAAAAGTAGATTTTAGGCCGAAACAAATAAAAAAATTCAAATTTAATTGCATTTTGGACTAATATAATTTTAAAGATATTAATTAAAATATTAACATTTTTATAATACTTGTATTTTATTATTTTCGCTCACACACACATACAAAAAAAAAGTCATTTCCGGAAATCGTGAGAGAATTTTTTTTTCAAATAAAACAAAAATGTTTACTCGATTCTTTGCTTCAAATAATTTTCAAGCTTTACTTTATTTAATAAGCAAATGATGAAAATGATGAAGGGAAAACCATCAGTGTGCAAACTTTAAGCAAAAAATATTTAGCTTTTAAAAATCTAAGCAAGTACTCGCCGGTTGCATCTAAAATTCATGTACAAAAACAAAACATGCGTATAAGAGGAAAAACTATCGCCTTTTATAATATTATAAAAGCCGAAATCTTTAAAGTCCTTAACTTTTTATGGACAAACAAACAACATTGAGAGAAAAAATTTCGTCGGGTACATGAGCCGAATGGGCATCGAACCCACAATGCGTTCGAAAACATGCGTAGTTTTATTTACTTAATTTTTTTAAAATTTCTGTAAATCTGTTATTAAAGCATCAAAAGCAAGAAACAATCATGAGGCTAGACAAGTTGTGACAAGACAAAACAAAACAAAACAAGATTAGACCAGACAATACAAGTCAAGACAAGAACTTTACCAAGTAAAATTAAAGTCGTTTCTGCGAAAAGAGGAATTTTTCGAAAACCATGTTATGACAAAAACATGGTTAAAGTTTCGAACTCATTTTTTGTGCCCTAAGAGGTGTTATTCAGCTTTAATTTTAAACCCTGTTATAACTTGTTCTAACACGAATAAAAACTCGATTTTCCAAATGCTGTCGTTAATTCTAACAAAAATGGGGCTACTTTTTATAATCATGTTCACACCTGAGTATTTTTAATAATTGAAGACGATTATGACAAATTATTGGTTTCTGTAAACAAAAAATGTGAACATTGAAAATTAGTGTGGAAATAGTAAATTATTGAAGGTAGTAAAAACGTAATCAAAACCTTGGAAGCGTTGTCGATTCGTAGTGGATTTAGCACCCCTGCGACATCGCCATTGAAATATCTGAACAAAGTAGCCCCATTGATTATAATTTTTTTTTTTTCAATTTTTTTTTTTTTTTTTTGGCTATTAATGGTTTAATTTTGAGTGAAATTAGGATGATTGTTTAAGGGACTATATACGGAAAGTACGAAAAGCAATTTAATTTGACCGATGAATGCATCTTAGAATTTTAGGTTGCGTTATTTCTTAATTTTTTTTTTTTCGTGTTAAAAACTTAATATTGTCATAATAGAACAAGTTTAGGCAACTAAGCTTGAACATAACACTCGAAAATAATCAATAATTTTGAACAAGTTTAATTTTTGAAAAAATTCTTAGCCGTTTTCAAGTATTTTTAAAAAATAAAATTATCAAAAGTAGCCCCCTGGAGTAGAAAGTAGCCCCCTAATACGGTAATAAAATTTAGAACCCTTTGCAAAAAAAAAATCATAAAAAATAAAAAATATTTTTTACACAGAGTATTATTCATATTCGGAACTTACACCAAAAATGTTGTTTTCATAAAGCTCATCGCAACGGGGTCGACATACATCAAATGTAACTCAGATCCTATAATCTGCACGATTTAGAGCCACAGGCAGATCTAATTATGCTGCAAGGGAAACAGTTCGACGTACGTTATTAAACACGCTTTAGGCCCTGAGAAATTTTGCTATCTCCACTTGCTTTTCATCTTCCCATGGCAACCTATCCGATTTTAACCAAACAAAATCCTATAATTATACTAATTCATTACCCCCCCGCGAGAAAGAGTGACATCCCTCCGTTACTAATTAATACTATTGTTATTATTATTTTGATGAACTCAAACGTCCAAGAGGAAACAAGTAAAACTTTTAGTCGAAAACTATCTTTTCATGCCATATGAAAGATCGATCGATAAATTGATCGATAAATTAATAAATAGATAAAGCGATCGACGAATCGATTGACACTTTGATAAATCAATAAATTCATCGATAAAAAACAATAAATCGATCAAAAAATTGATAAATAGATAAATCGATATCAATAAATTGATAAATCGACCGATAAATAGTTCAAAATCAAGTTCCTAAAACAGTCGAAAAAATTGCCGGATGGATACCATGTCGAAGAGATGGAAATAAGGAATCTGATTAAATGGAAAGGATATTCCAAGGATGACAACACTTTGAAACTGGCTGACAATTTAACGGGTTGCAACAAGATAAGATGATCATGGAATTTTTCGTAAGTAAAAAAGTAAAAAGTTCGTCATCGTAAAATTAAAACAATGGAAAAGGAGAACGGTGATAGTTTGAAAGATTACATTATTTGTCGGAAATTGGAAGACAGTTCCTACCACAAAAAATATTTGGATGAATTTTTAAAACTTTTGGACTTGACCGGGCTTTTCCGAAACCAAGCCATTATTTCATTTGTAAATGAAGAGAAGAAAGAGTACAATTATGTTGTTCGCACACTTGACGGCATGCACTGTACCAGCATTGTGATGAGCGAATGTTCAAAAAAGGACACGATTTAAAAATTTTTTTGAATACCTGCGACTTCCGTCAGCAGCAGTTAGAGAAAATAAATTTTTAAAAAAAAAGAACTGGTTTGTACGGTTTGTCGGTCTACGGTGGTTACCCAGTTTTTTTTTTAATTGTTGTGAGCCCAAAAGAAAACAATTGACAGCCAAGATCGACGAAATCACTCAAAATACAAAACAAAACAATTAAGCTATTTCCCAGAAAATTAAAGATCTCGAAAATCAACTTCACGATAAAACCGTCAACTTAGACGACATCACAAAACAATTCTTTAAGAATGTAATTTTCAGAGAGTCTCTGCAGTCTGACGACAGACCTGAAAAAAGCATCGGATTCTTGTTCGAATTTTCGACGCGGAATAACGCCTTGTATGAAGAAAACACAGAACTGAAAAAGCAGCTGGAGGAATGTAGAATCACGCCCAAAAGGCGAAAGCTGGCCACGAACCACGACATCTGCGCCAACTGCACGAAGCCAGGGCACTATGCCAGTGATTGCCCTGAACCTAAGACAGCCTATCGTAAATCATGCTACAAGGCAGATGTGCTACAAGGAGACGGCCACAGCTGCTTTGAAGCCAGTAAAGAAGCGAATTTAGCAAAAAAGAAGGAAAGCAGCACCGAAGTAGTAGTAGTAAAATTGTAAATATAGAGAGAAAATTTAGATGTAAATATTCAATTGATCTTTTAGTTTGTAAAAAGAGGGAAACTGGACATTGCTCATTTTATTTTTTTTTGCAAGTAGTAACTGCTGAGTAGGAATAGGCTTAGCAGCGCAGAACTGTAAGGGAATTTACCCAATTAATAATCAAAATGCGCCAGTCTCTATAGAATGTTAATTTTCTCTCTAGTAATTAGTTAAAAAAAAAAAAAAAAAAAAAAAAAAGAGAAAAGAAAATTTGTTCATTATTTAACTTTTTTTTTTTTTTTTTTTGAGTAGAACCTGTTGTTGTAGTATAGACTCAACACGGTAGAACTCGCAAGGGATAACCAAATTTAAATAAATTACGATGAACGGAATCTTCTAACATGTAAAATGTAGTCAATAAAAATGTTACAAATAAATAATTTTTTGAAAAAAAAAAAAAAAAAAAAAAAAAAAAAAACGGAAAATAACACTCAATCCGGAGTCTTTCGTATATAATGCAATCCCTTCTTCTCGAGGAGAAGCCCGACTTTAGTGTTAACACATAAAATAGGCTCCCATGAAGCTACGTCCCTGATTTCCTCCCAGACGCTATTGAAGCTGAGGAAATCAGTCAAAGCTCAACTGCTTTCTTAATATTGTAAAAGGGAAAACCTTATAAGTTAGCCGTTGAGCAAACCCAGCTTTATAGAATCCGAATCTTTAATCGGAAAGACGCCTGGAGAGCTTCATCCGACGCTCTCCCGACGCATTCTTGGTCTCCACTCGAAAGTGTTCAGTCAACTTAGACGACATCACAAAACAATTCTTTAAGAATGTAATTTTCAGGGAGTCTCTGCAGTCTGACGACAGACCTGAAAAAAGCATCGGATTCTTCTTCGAATTTTCGACGCGGAATAACGCCTTGTATGAAAAAAACACCGAACTGAAAAAGCAGCCTAAATATTAGGCATAGCATAAATATTATAACAGCAGCATAAATATTATAAGTAGACAAGCCGCTCCGGCCCGCTTCGCGGGCCTCCGCGACTTGTTCAGCGTAATTCATTTATACCCTGTACTGGGGAGGCTCCAGGGATGCGATGCCGATGCCGAAGCCGAAGCCGATGCCGGCATCGGCCGCCAAGGGTCGCAAATAATTTCGATGCCGATGCCGATTCCGATTCCTTTTTTAAAAAAATAACCGATGTCGATGCCGATGTCGATTCTTTTTTTTAAAAAAATAACCGATGTCGATGCCGATGCCGAAGCCGATTAGTGAAAAAAAAATTTTTCGACGATGACGCTGATGCTTTCAAAAACGAGCCAAAAATTCCGCCGATTCCGACTCCACGAAAAAAAAAAATTTTTTTTCGGCATCAGGGGACTTCAAAATGTGTAAAAATATCGAAAACTGAAAATCTGAAATTTGTGCTAAAAACAATGCTTTATTCTCCCTGCGGTCGATAAAGCAAAAACGAAATATAAGAGAAGGCTAGGTTAGAAAAAAAGGTACACATGCATGGCAGAGAAATGTGTTACCACCTCAAAAATAGGGCTGGGAAATCCAAGGCAATTCCAAGTTGGCTATTCCAACTCATCTCACTCCAGCTCCTGAAAAATTGCTGAATCTTATCGCATTCGCCTGTACCAAGGTTTGCAAAGGAAGGTGTTCTTGTAAAGAAAATTGCAGAACTGTATGTCCCAACTGCTGTGGTACAAGCTGCTTCAATTCCACGGATCGGTATGGTTTTTCGGAAACTTTGATAAGCAAGCTCCATCGGCCAATAAAATCAGTGAAATAATCACTCCTAGATTAAACTTTAGCGAACAATTAAAAAAGTTTCTGAATAATCCGAATATTTTTGCGAAGGAGTTTAGAAAATATAGGTACGATAGGGATGATATTTTTCAAACACTAAGATTTTATTGCCGGATGATGACTCTGATGACTACCTTGCAGAAGATCGAAGGAATGTTCTACTCTGTGGAATACGCCTACCGGGCAGATCTACCTCCAGGGTTTAAAAATTTTTTTAATCTCATCTGAAGGAAGATGTAACCGGTGAAACCAGTTTCCTTCTTTCTAAGAAAAAGTGAGTTATATGAAAATGGCAAGGGAGCCCGCTATTTTGCTTATATTGGTCGACTTGGAGGTTCCGGTTTTCCCGGAATTGGAAACCATTTTTATAATTTTTAGAGGTTTCATTCGTCGACGTGGATATCCAGAGAGGAGGAAATGGTAATTTTTTTTTTTTTTTTTTTTTTTCTATCGAAATTTTTTTTAAAAAACAAATATTTCATTTCTTAATTAATTTTTTCAATGTGAATCAATGCGAGCAGAGGTAAAACGAGGATTTAAAAACATTTAAAAAAATCAATTTTTTTAAAAAAATCAATTTTTTTTTAAAGTTTCGACAAGGAAAAAAATGTTCAGCGGTGTTTGGAAAAACGGGCGTATTCAAATTTTGCGCGTTGGTGTATATCCAAAAAGGAAAGAAAGTTGCGTTCGTCAAAATCTTTCAAAAAACGAAAAATGCAAAGTTGACGATTCCGTTGTATATTTCGGAGAATTATTTGAGGGTAGATTGAATAAAAAACTTGGCTGCCTTTTTGACAAGAAGTGTATTTGTTATGATTTTCTTTTTTCTTACTGTCGTTATTGTTTAACAATATAACTATTGAAATCTGATAATAGACCTTACAACAGCAATTGAAGATTTTTGCTCAAATGTGTGCACTTTATATAACTTTTGTTCATCTTCAATCCACGAGTATAGGTCCCATTTCTCTAAGGAGGAAATCGCCTGGGTCATTAATGCTCAGGGATTTCCCCAAAACCTTAGGAATACAGTTGATGTATTCTTCGTAAAATCAGACGTATGAAATTAAAAAAAATGTTTTTGTGTTCTAGTGCAAATTAAAGCGTACTACCCAGGATGGAATCCCTCATACGACTTTCCCAACAGATAAATATGTTAATAGTACCTTCTATTTTTATGAACGGAAGAAGTCATAAGCTAAACACTATTCAAATGGGTGACTTATATATCGTTTATTATCACTCATACAGTTTGGGAAGACTTGTATCTTTAAATTATTAATATAAAATATTAATCATTATTTTTACAGCTCCGTTGATGGGTACAATTTAAACCCGAAACATGTCAGCTTTAAGGCGCCGTTTGAGGCGCTTTAAGGCACTGGAGGCTGTTATTTATTTTTTTTTTATCATTTTTTTTTTCTTTTTTGAGTTTAATACACACACACACACACACACACACACACCTGGCTTTTACAGGACTTGGAGCCCTATCGCCGCGCTATAAACCTTCTTCCAATCGGGCCTCTTCTGGCAGGCAACTCGCCAGTCGGGCGCTCCCAACCTTCTCGCATCTGCCGCCACGTTATCTTCCCACCTGATCCGTGGTCTTCCTTGAGGTCTGGGACTCGTCGGTCTGCCCTCCAGGACCTGTCGGATATATCTTGCCGGAGGCGCGCGAGCGACAAGTCCCGCCCACTTGAGCCTTCGGGACTTAATCACACTGGTGATTAAAGGTTGCCCAGTGAGCCTTCGGATCTCGTCATTCGACCGCATGCGCACCCTGCCAGTAGTTGGATCCCTTCTAGGGCCTAGAATTCGGCGTAAGACCTTATTTTCGAATACCAGCAACCTCTCTTGAGCGCGGACGGTAAGGCTTCAAGTGTCACAGCCGTACGTGACTACAGGGCGGATTATGGCATTATAAATGCGGAATTTCGCTCGTCTAGATAAAACTTACTACGAAGGAGATGGCCTAGCGCAAAAAGACAACGATTGCCACTCTGAATCCTCGCCGCGACCTCAAAATAATGTCATTGTCGCTGGTGACATAGGACCCTAGGTACCGAAATTCGGTAACGTTCTTAACCTAAGGTTCCCACCTCCAGAGGTTCATCGTGCCGTCTCTGCCTGTCTTTCTCATTGACCATAACAAGGTACTCAGTTTTCTCCTCATTCGCTTCGAGCCCAACCCTACGAGCAGTAATTAGCAACTCTCCACATAGCCTTCGAACATCGTCACGGGTTTCCCCTAATAGATCGATGTCGTCAGCATAATCCAGATCTTTAATGAGTCCGCCTACATTTACTCCCCCAGGAACGTTCTCCAGGCACCGTACGACTTTCTCTAGGACTAGGTTGAAAAGGACAGGCGAAAGCTAATCGCCTTGCTCAAGTCCGGTGTTAACATCGAAGGTGTCACTCAAAACCCCTTTCGAAACGACCCTGAGCGAACTGAGTTTATTATTAAAATTAAATTGAGTTTAATATTAAAATTAAATTGTAAAAATATTTTAAAAAGTCTTTAAAAAATAAGCAAAATCATGGCAATATGGGGATTTTTACGAAAAAAAAAACTTCCGATCGAGCCACAGGAAAAGGGTTGTGAACGGGTGGGTTGTATCGAGAACGTCGGAAAATGATCCTTTCCAATTGTCTAAATATAATCATTTTTGCACCGAAATTAAAGCATGGAGCGAGGTTCAATGAATTGCTTTAAAAAGTTGTTGAAATTATGTTTTTGGAAATTGCAAAAAATTTTCCTACAAATCGGAGGTTTCTTTTTAAATTCAAGAATATGTTAAATCTTAAGGAGGCTTCAGATATTTATTTAAATATACCAAAATACATTTCCATGGCTTAGAACTTTTTTTCGGAGATACAAATTAGAAATCTGGCTTCGAGCTCAAGAAAATGGACTCAAAACAAAGGAAGGCCCGATACGAGGAACTCAAAATTAGGAAACTAGAGAAACAACGTCAAAGCTCTCGCCGAGAAAAATGGGGTGTTGGCGGTAATGACCCCGATAAAACCCAAAACTTCCAACAGGTTTAGGGATTTCGATTTCTGCCGAGGGTGCAGGGGTTGGTTTTCGGCCGGGGAAGCCCTGGAGCGACACAGGAGGGTGGACTGATGCACTCGTCCTTTCAACCAAAAAGTCGAGATAGCTACGAGACGGTGCTCCAGGTAAGTCTGGCCTACCTTCTCTTTTTTAACAAAAGGCGATCATCGGAGCCGGCAAAGATGACGGTGGCTGAATTTTCAAAGAGGAAAAACGGGGAGAAACTGGTCGAAAACGGGACGGTAAGTTCACTTCCCCCCCCCCCCCCCTCAAGTAAGTTGTTTGTTGAAAATTATTAATTTTTTTTTTTATCTTATACAGGCTTTACCGCTTTTGGACTGTGAAAAGCGCAACGCGGCAAGTTACGACGTTTTCCCTTCAAAATTTCAGATTCTCAGGTTGTAAAGAAACTCCGGAAAACGCTTTGGAAAATATATTCCCGACATTTATTTTTGAAAACGTTTTCCGGAGTTTGTTTAAAACCTGAGAATCTGAAATTTTGAAAGAAAGATGCCAGTATGAATATAAAGTTCGCTACGAAGCCGGATTTTTAATTTGTATCTCCAAAAAAAAAGTTTTAGGCCAGGGAAATTTATTTTGGTATATTTAAATAAATATCTGAGACTTCTCTTAATCTTGATAACCACGTTTTTCTTTTGTTTCAGTTTGAAATGAATTTATCCACAATAAATTCAGACAAACCACCGTGAAGTTTTAAAACGAATAGCTTCGAAACATCTCTAGAAGATCTTCTAGAGATGTTTCGAACCTAGTAGAAGCAGCCGCCTAGTGTCAGAGGGGCTATCATAACTGACACGCCTTATGAAAGTAAGGCGTATAATAAATTTAAACTGATGGTAAAACCGGACGCCAAACCACATTTAGAAGGCGACGCTCTTTTTAAATACACGAACGTTCAAGTCTTGGCCTACCAGTCCAAAGATATAAACGCCCTTTTTTGTCCAATTATGTCGGAGATGCGTGACCGAATAACGAATTGTCTTAGAGACAATATTTTAATGATGACCGGAATGAGTAATGACGAGTTTGAAAAAGAAATGAATCGCAGATTCCCACCCCACGTGATATCTCAGGCCGTGGAGCACGCTGAAAATGACATGTCAAAGTATGACAAGTCCCAATAGGAAAGGTTTTTTAATTTCTTTTTCCTCTTTTTTACAGTGTCATCTGGTTGATGTCGCATCACATTCTTTAGGAGTTGGCGTCGTAAATGATAAAATGAGCGTTATCATACGAAAGAATAATACACGTCTTCCGACTAAGGGTTTTAAAGATTATACGACAACCGAGGACAAGCAAGAATCGATTAGGTTTCCAGTTTACGAAGGAGAAAGCGAAGGAGTTAAAGACAATAAATTCCTTGACCAATTTGTTGTAAAGGATATACCTCTATTAGAAAAAGGATTCCCCAATGTCAAAGTTAAGTTGAGAAGAAAGTATATCTTGCGTTTGGGATGGATCCGCACTTGGCAGAAATATGGTACCATGCCCATCTCAAGTCGTGGAACAAGGATCGAACCGGCGATTCTACGACGTTCTTCGGAAACACCCTTGTGTTGCTCACTTATAAAAATTTTATTATTTTTAAAACAACATTTAAAGCACGAAATTGAGAATTTTTTCCAAAAATTTCTTGTTATTGCTGCCTTTGCACCACTCTGCACATAGGAAATTACGTCTCTGTTCAGAGTTAGGAAAAAAGTATGGAACATCAGGAACGGAGTCAGTACTTTTTGTGTGCAATCCTGTACGATTATATAACATGGCAGACAATTTTCAGTCATGTCTTGTGTAATAATTATTGTTTTCAAAATTTTTTAGATTATTTTTTGATTTATACTCAATTTCAACGGTTAGGTTAGGTAGTTATTTCACTACGATTTTCGATTCGATGTGGTCATGGCGATCTTGGCCGGAGACGATTCATTCTTGTTGTTTAATACCAAAATGCTACAATGTTACAATGCTAATATATATTATCTAATATATATTAGCATTGTAACAAAAATTGCGCAAATGTTAACTTATCAGAGAAAAAATATGGAAAACTATCAGGCAATTTTGGATTATTGAATGTAGAAAAATACGAAAATTTCCTTCCTGGGTTTTTCCCTCCTGGGTTCCCGGGAAAAGCAAAATCATATTTCTTGGTATTTTTTAATCTTAAATATATATATATATATATATATATCTTAAATATATATAAAATATATTAAATATTATATATAATAATATATAATACAATATAATAATATAATATAATATAATATATAATATAATAATAGAAATATTAAATATTATATCTTAAATATATATATATATATATATTTTTTTTAATACTAAATATTATATATTTTTCAGACAACCCGTACGAAAAAGGGATGCATAAAACTTGTATTATTTATACAAAAATTATACATAAAATATACAAAAAATTGGACATGCATAAAAAATGCATAAATTATGTATAAAGAACTTATATTTTCTTATCCTACAATATGATTATACATAAATTATGTATAAAAAACTTTAACTTTTTTAACAAATTTTTTTTTTTTTTTTATCCTCGGGGATGATTATGCATAAACTATGTATAAGAAACTAAGAAACATAAACTTTTTCATCGAAAAATTATACATAAATTATATATAAATTATACATAAATTATACATAAATTATATATAAATTATGTAGGTCCAAATTTTTGTATAAATTATACAAAATTAATATATATTTTTTGTATTTATTTTGCAAAAAATTTACATATTTTATGCATCTCTTTTTGTACGGGAATTTCCTATCAAAAAATATGTTTAAAAAATAATTGTTTATAATTCTAATGGAACGATACTTCTTCGTACGTAAGATGGCCATTTCTCTGCTGTCTCTTGTCCCGTGTGGCGTGTTTGGAAGTGGCTGGGCTTTGGAAGGAAAAATGAAATAAAATGAAATGAAGTGTTAGAGAGAGAGCGGCGGTGAGTGGATGTGAAGACAATTTGTGTTTCGTAAGTTGGAGAAAACGTCAGCTCTAGTTTTATCACCGAGGCATCATCATTTATCAAATCAAATCCTGACAAGATGATTGTGAGATCAAAGGAGCAATGTTTGAGCACACTTGGATTTCATAAAAAAGAATACTCGACTGTAACCTTCCATGAAATAACAAAGAAATATTATCATATGTTGAAAGTGGTTCATCCTGAAAATAATCAGATTGATATGGGTACCGGAAATCGAAGAAAAAAACTTAAATCTGCTTTTGATGATTTAAGAGAAAATAAGGAAAAATGGAAACTTGTACGGCACGAAAGATGCGGAGAATCAGGAGAAGAAACTGATAGCAGCAGACGCGTTTTTTTCGTATCATGGAATAAATAAGCGTATTACTGAACGAATTTGGATTTTTTGTTAATTTTCCTTCCGGTAGCTTTGGTAAACCGGAAAAACGCGCATCAAATTGGCGACCGTGACATAATTTTTTTTTAAATGCACTATATATCTTTTTTTACTTTTTTAAATCAACAAAACTTTCAACTGTTTTTTCTTTTGTTTTGGTCGTTTTCGGAACTTGTTCCAGAACAATCGCGTTATAACGTGCGCTCTGGTTATTCCTGCAAAAGAACATCATGAGACCTGGAGAAACTATTATCGGCGCAGTAAGGCCAAATGGATCATATACAACCATAACTATAAAACTAAGCCGGCGTGCCTTCTTTTTCTGCTTCTATTTTTGTTAAGGCCTGATTTTTAAAATCTGCATTCTGTTGACTCCAGGACAAAAAAATTATAATAACAACAGTAAAGAAAATTTTTAAATTTTTTAAAATCTGCATAATAACAGGCATAATCCCCTAAAACTTGTTGCATTTTGATCAGTAAATCCACAAGAAAAGAAGCTGAGTAAATATGCGGATAAAACACAAACAGTATGTGATTGAAGATTAAGTATTGCTCATCCCCGTTCCGCGGAGTCAGCCTTCCGGACGCCGCCGATTCAGACGAAGACGGGTAGGTTAAACTTAGGTAGAAACTTTCACTTTCTGTGCATTTAGTACATTACCATGAATTTGAAAATGTAAAAAATCTTTCTAATGAACTTGACGGATGATCTAATTATTTTGAAAAATGTAAAAGTAGCATTTAATTTTTTAAAAAAAATTCTCATAAGCCCCATACGACAATAAATATAGTTACGAAATTTAAAAAAAGACGACAACAAATTAAACTACATGTTGCTTTGTAAAAAACTACATTTGCAATTAAACTAGCGATATCCAACTACATTAATTACAAAATGAAGTATATGTTTAAATATTTATGGTTAGAATATTTATGCTTATACGAAGGCCCCACAACTGAGGGTTAACTCTTAATTTATATCCTTTATAAATCAAGTGAAAAAAAATGTAAATAATTTTACAACTGTAGTTTATGAATTAATTGAAAGTCGAACAAGTGTATATATAAGGGCAATGATTTATTTATAGAGGCTACATCGGGTTTATGAGTCTCGGAAATTGTTTGCGGCGACGAGAAAATGCCGGAGCAATTAAAACGCTTTAAAGGTGACGAAGAAAAAAAATATTCAACTTTTTTGCAGATTCAGCAAAAACGTGAGGACCTCGTGCTTACAGCGCTAACAGCGCTGCACCAGGTATTTAAATTAGGTCCGAACTCGGCGACTGCAGTAAATTTAGGGTCATCTTATTGGCCCAACGCTCTTGAACTGCGGCTGCGAAGGAAGGTAAAAAATGAAATGAAATTAAACGCTGTACCGTAGATTGGGGTGAAGTTGAAAGAAAATTCAAAAACAAATTCTAGGTTTATTTTAGGCACAAAAAATAAAATTCTTTTATTTCATTAAGTGGATATTGATTTAGGGATACTTAGGTAAAAAATTTTATATTTAGTGCCTAAAACAAATCTAGAATTTTGTTTTGAATTTTTTTTTAACTTCACCCCAATCTACGGTACAAATATTCATAAATCTTTTCTGCGCTTCTTTTGTCCTTTGAATCCACTTTTATTCAGGTACGTTTCACGTTAATCAGGAGTTCTTCTTCTGAGCAAGTTATAATTTTTTTAATTTCGATTTTTTTTTTTTTTTTTAATTTTTCCAGATGTCCTGAAATTGCCAACAATTGCTGGCGAAGACACTCCTGTCAGAGTGGCATGACGAATTACTTAAAAAGCGCAGAACCAAACCATGAGAATCCAAAAACCACGAATTTTTTCAGATGTCTTTTGTTCAAAAGATTAACGAAGTTGCCTTAACTAAAAGACATTCAGAGTTGGAGAAATTTTTTAAATATGAAACCGTAAAGTGCGAAATCGTTGATACAACCAACGGGAAAACAGTTCTACTCACTTTAAAAGATAATGAAGGGAAATTTAAATTATTTTTGAGTAAAATTTATTTAGAAATTTTTGAACCTCAAGTCGTCGAAGTTTTGCTTGTTCTCAAATTCATTTTAAATCTGAGATTGAAATTTTTTGGTCTTAATTCATTATTAATTAAAAGTTGAAATATTATAGACTAAAGTAAATTAAAAGTTTTGTTGAACGCTGCTGGGGGTAACCAAAATGATTTTTGCAATAACATTTGCACCTTATGCGACAAATCTTCGTCGTATATACAAAAATGAGATAAAAAATGGAAATTGGTGACTGGAGAACTTGTTCTACGTTTACGGATGTTTATGAAAATGAAAATACAGTAACAGGCACACTCTTAATACAATATGTCAACGTACATTTAGATGCAAAAGTAAATCGTGTTCCAGGAGTCAAGATATTTGCCGCGTACTGTACATGAATTTCGGATGTTTTACACCAAAGAAGAAATCGAATGGACAATCAGCAAGCTGTCATTAGGTAGGCAGGAATTTACTCATAGATTGTTGTTTTTTTTTTCCTGAAAATTCTCATTTTTGCGAACACTCCTCCGAGAAAATAGATGAGCTGGCTCCCCTGCCAGACTTAGATTATCGTAGTATAGACAAAATTGCTAATCGCATGAAAAAATATGTCAATGAATCTGGTCTTTTTTTTTATTTATTTTTTTTTTATTTTGTTTACGGACCAACATTAAAACTTGTCTTTATTCCAATTGTACTTCTTTAACAGAAAATAATAAAAGAAAATATTAGAATCATGAGGATTATTTAAACGAAATGCCGTTTTAAGTATTTCGATTACTTTACATGAGTCTTTTTTTTATAATATATTCTCATGGTTAAGTTAATTGTTAACTCATTCGTTCCTTCGATCGTTTAATCACTCACCACAAGTGATAATAATAATATGTGTATTTGAAAAGTTTAAAAAAAAAAATGTTAAAGCGTAAGATATTCCAGGAAAAATCCCTCGCCTTCGATATGGGGTATGTGGAGCCTTTTTTTGCAAATTCTTATCCGGTATTTATCTCAAAAACTTTGGTCTTAAAAGTTCAAAACACAATCTTCCAAAACAATGATAGAACGAAGGAACGAGCTTTTTTTAGATTATTTATTCATTTGTTTGAACTCAAAAAAAAATTTTGATTATTTTATTTGGGATATGGATCTCAAAATCACGATTATATGATCGTGAACTGTATAAGATAAACATTATACAGTTCACGATCATATAATCGTGATTTTGAGATCCATATCCCGAATAAAACAATAAAAAAAAAAAAATTATCAGGATCGAAAAATGTCTTCCAAAATTTTGATTTTGAAAAAAACTCTTCAAGATTCTGCAAAGAGAAGTGTGTGCTTTTGCTTTTGTTTGAATTTTTGTGATTTCTTGTTTTTTTTTTTTTTTTTTTTTTTTTTTTTTGCAATATTTTCAGCTGTAGGGTCGGGTCGCCTAAATGTAAACACTCCCGAAATGTCAACACCCCTTATTTTTTCCTAAGTAAAAAGCGTTTTCGGCCCAAAATGTAATGAAATGTGTTCTTTGTTTCATAATCTTCCTTCAAAAGCCTGATTTCCTTCCCGAAAAATGTTTACTGTTTTTCTTATAACGTATTTAAAAAAATACGAATTTTTTTCTCGGTAAAACTCGTCTTGTGGATTTTTTTCGAATACTTATTTTGAACGAAAGACACATTAAAAAAATTTGAAATTCCATTCATTTACTTACATGTTAATGAAGTTTATGTTACCGACTTACATTTCAAGTAATATTAAAGATTTTAATGTTTTTTTCTTAAATTTCCGCAAAAGATCGAAAATCAAGAAGATGTCCGACATGTCAACACGCCATTTTGTCCATTTGATTGTTATGTAAATAAAAGAATTTTTCGGGATTTTTTGTTATTTAAAAAAAAAATGTAAAATTATTTCTGTGAGCATTGATTTGTAAAAGTGGTATGTATTACTATTAGAGGGATGATGTAGCATTCTGGAGAGATAAATTTTGAACTGATTTCTCTTCACGGAGAGCCGTCTGGTGACCGTTTACATATAGGTTCATTTTTATGAAAAACAGGTAAAATCAAACCGATATGTCAACGCTATTATATCAACCCTCTAAGCAAAATTTTAAAGTAGTACCTGCATCACATATTTACTTCATGTCTTGAAGAACACATTGGGCCGTTGGATCACTTTTTAAAACGTAATTTTTTGTAAGAAAAAAATATTTGAAAATGCCATGTCCGAAATGGCGGAAAGTGTTTACATTTAGGCGACCTGACCCTATAACCCAAAAGATGATAGCCTACATATTTTCAATTTGTCGAAAGACATGATTTGTTTATTTAATTTTTTTTTTTTGCTATGGCTGAATTTTTTTTTTATTTTTTTTTTTTAGTTTTGTCGCATTGCATACGAAAATAGTGTGCAATGGAACGATTAACCTCATCGTCGTAGGTAAGTTTATTTAAAATTTAATTTTTAAAAAGAAATTTTCAACGATTCCCGAAAGTTCGCAAATTTTGTCCCCGAGTTTCAAAAAGGAGAAGCCCCTGAGAACCCGACGAAGAATCAACATCCTTTTAGATACCCTCACACAGTCGCGAAAACCCCGTAATATTTTAAAACTCTTAAAGGAATCGAGCTCAGATTGCTTTTCTTGTTTAAACGATATAAATTGTTGTGTGGCCAGGATTAAAGGAAAATCGCTAAGCCGGACAGCGACGTATCCAGGTGGTTTAGCGCCCAGCGACCTGGATTTCGCGGGTACTTACGCAGTACACCCCGAAATCCACGTGCGCAGCGAATCCTTTTTCTTTTTGCAGATTTTTCTAATCGCCACTGGATCCTCGTTCATTCCGCTTCCGGCAAGGATTAAAGGTAAAAAAGCATATGTCAACGTGAAAAATGGTAATGAGGCGTGTTTCTCGCTCCGCCATATTGTAATTTTTTATAATAAAAAGAACACGCATTTTTTAGTATATTTTTTAAAATTTTGAATTTTTTTAAGATGAGGAAATTATCCATTTGGTATTACCGGCATCACCATAATGAGTAAGTATTTAATTTTTTCTTTTAAAAATAAATGACATAACGGTTATTTACTTTTTTACTCGGCCTCACACCAAAATCCCATCATAGAGAGATAAAATAAAGTTTATTCCGGTTTTCAACAAGCTGTGAAAAAGTGTTTTTCTATTGAAAATATCTTGTCTGCACTCTAGATGATTGCAATTAAAAATTATAGATATATATATATTTTTTTTTCAGACACTACTACAAATCTTTGCCACATTGCGGAAATAGTAAATTATTGAATGAAATAAAATAATCTCCTTTTAGATCACAACTTAATGATATGATCTAAAAGGAGATTATTTTATTTCATTCATTAAAGCAGATCACAGGGCTGTACTGTATTATACTGCAGTAAATGATTTCGAAAAATTTCAGAAACCTACAGTGAGGATAGGGAATGCAGAATAGCCTAACAAAACAAGAGGAAATGGGACACTCAAAATGAAGCCCAATTACACATGGCACATGGATGGATACGAAAAATTGAAACAATATGGAATAGCTGCGAATATATAGATAACTGTAATAAATTAACGGGCCATTGAAATAAACGTTAACATTCGTCTCATATGCAAGTCGTAAAAAAAAAGGTCTGACCCTCTTTTTAGTTTCCAAATCGTGATTAAAAATCCTCGTAACCTTATACCCTAACCCGAAAATCTTAAAAGACAGGCTTTTATCTAACTTTTAAATTTGGTGCAGTAACTGAATGCGGTAGGGAATTCTTAGATGAAATTAAATCGGAGACGGAAGGACAGACAGGACAGAATTTCCCTTTTATATGTATTAAGATTAAGATTAAGATTAAGATTAAGATTTAATGGTTGAGGTTTCAGAAGAAAAATGAAGCGCGGGGGGGTGCATAATTGTCAGGTTTTTATAATCAGTTTTTGTCCCCCCTAGCTCAAAATCGTTGTTACCCCTGGGTAGGAAACATACATAGCGTTTAATTGTAGGACATTTTTCTTATTTTGTCTGTTTTCAGGATTTCATTCTGTTTATAATTTAAAAGCTTTGTAACTTGACACTTGATTGAGACAGTGGCAAAGGTAGAAAATTAAGTGATATGCATGAAGAAATAGCAATTGCTTTTACCGTAAGCTAAACTTGGACTAAAAGCAATTGTGACACTTTATGCATACCACTTATTGTCTTACAGTACAATAAACCGGTGCTGAAAAAAAAAAATCATTCAATTAACAAAAGAAAGCTATTAGTTTTGTTATGTGTGGTTTCAATTCATTTTTAAGCCTTCCGTAGCAAAATGAAGTTAAATACGTATTTAATCATAATATTCATTATCACGTTGTCTTCGGGAAAGTTATTCTCGAAATTCAAAAACTTATTTAGGCCAATTGGAAGAATTAACATTGATGTAAGTTATTGGGAAAAAAAATTTCTGAAAAATTATCAAAACAAGTAAACAAAAAAGGATTTTTGCATTTAAAAATATTATTTTGGGGCCGCTCAAGTATTACACAAGGCAGTTAGGGGGTGACTGGACGGGGGTTTAACTGCTCTTACGTAAAAATTTCCTTAGTATCCACACAATACTAATTCAATATCTCAACTCTAAACCTGCCTACCGCTCTAAATGGATGCAGGCTGTCAAGAGAGCACTAGCTCATGTTCCCGGCACAGAAACTATAATCGAAATAGTGGAAGCTAGAGGCATGTCTGGAGATGACAAAAGAACACTTATAAGGGTGATAGGTGACATATATCAAAACTAGAATCTTTTTGTAAAGAAAAAATTTGGCACCCTTTTTTTACAGGAACTGTTTTTTGTTGGGATCAAATATGTTAAAAATGTTATACTTGCGACTTCAACGGGAGGTCGGAAGAACCGATTTAGTGGAAATATCATTTATCACCGCGTTTGAACCATTAAACAAGTATTGGGTCCACATCTAACCAGTGTTGGTGCAATTGGCCCTAAGCCAATATGGTCCTGGGCAGCTTTTTCATGGATTATTACTTCAAAGATTCAAAAAAAACTTGATATCAAAACTGGCCTTTGTCATTATTTAAGGTTACTATTTTGATAGATAAAGATCTGGATCTTTATCTATCAAGATCTGGATCTTTATCTATCAAAATAGTATTTACCTTCGCGGCGGCAGCCACCTCCACGTTTGCGTCCGCCGCAGCAACCTCTGCCTCTTCAGGCAGCCGCACACCAGCCGCCGGTTCTGCTTCCGGTGGGCAGACAATTTGAAGGATCGCAGAACAGTGAACCACACTATGGGTACAGTAGAGACGAAGAGTATTACAGGCTAGGTTAGGTTAGGTTTACTTTTTTATTTTTATTTTTTATTAGCCTGCCGCGGCAGGTCCAAAAATTGTTTTCTTAAAGTCAGCAATTCATAGAAAATTTAAATGAGCTGAGCTCAAGCAAGAAAACTCATAAACAATATGACCACATATTGGTGTTTTGGTTTGCATGGCTCAAAAAATCCTTATTATGTATTTTAAAGAACTGATTAATTTTTTTGAATATAACTAGTTGGAGAAAACATTTAATACTTGCACAATATTTAAGAGTTAAAATCCAGTTAAAATCCTGATAACTTATTGCAAAAGCTCCAAGTGGCCACTTAATAGTTATAGCATGGGGAGTAGAAAAAGTAAATTCATTTGAAAATTATTTTCTAGAAAAGCTTAAAAATCCAGCAAGTTCAGCCCTCTTGGCAGAAAGCGATAATAAAAAATTTTCTAGGCACTTCTAGACAGGGGCAACAGCGAACATATCTTATATTCTTGAATATCAGCGTGATACAATTATTCTTTTTTTTTTTCTGATTTTAAATCGATGCAACGCCCTTTTTTGTTCATATTGGTCCAGCAAAAACCTCTTTGACAGTAATAAGATTCGAATGAATTAAAGATTCCACTATTTTCTGGATGCTTCTAATTTGTAAGGAACTTGTCCAAACCATTGCTGAAACCATGAAGGAGAGATTTTTCAAAACAGTTAGCTTTGAGTTTGACTTTGTCTTTAGTTTTTAGTCTGAACTAATTTTAGGTTTCAAAACATCAACATGAAAAAAATTTAACAGCTGTTTTTTAACAAAACAAGTGCTTTTTCAGGCAAAACCGAAAGCACAGAATATTTTTAAAAAAACTCTTCTCATTTAAACCATGTAACTTGACTCTGTCCAATTTCATAAATTTAGTACTTTTGAAATTTTTTTCTTTTTTATTTTTAAGGAGTCTATTCAAGAAATACTTTCACCCCGCAAGGCTTCATTGAAAAACGTTTTCTACCATTAAATAATTTTGTTTAAATTATTTATATCTTTCCGCTCGATTCCGGGAAAAACACGGAAAAGACGTTGTATTTAAATTAGTGTCATTAAATTTTTTTTTTAAATTTAATATGTTAAATTAAATTTTTTTTTTTTTTTTTTTTTTTGTTAAATTTAAATTTTGTATTCTACCATTTCGTTCCAATTTGGACCTCAAAATTTTCAATTTTTTTTTCTTCAAAAATACTAATAAGTTTTTAATATCTGGAGGTTTAATGTTTGACTGCTCGCTCCTAAAACTAGCTTCTGCTTTTTTCCTAGCCAAATCCATAGCCGTTTCGAGGTTGTAGCTCGCAATCTCTTTAATATCGGGATCATTTGTTAGTAGATGAAGAGCTAAATTATTAATTTGTAATTATTCATCTAAGCCTTGTTCCTGAATTTTCTGAATCAATTTTTCCTGGTGAAGTTTTAGCTCAGTTAGAGTTTTCAATGTCTCCGCATGAAGAAACAAAGGATCGATATTTTGTGTATGAGATATAAACGGTACAGGAGGAATAACTGCAGTAAGAGAAACAGCCTGAGCAAGAGGGATGACCGGTCTAGGAGGAACAAGTGGTTGAGGAGGAATAAGAGGAGGAATATTCGTTCAGAAAAATCCAATTTTGCAACAGGAACATTAACTTCTTTCACTTCTTAAGTTCCGCTTCTTCGTCCTGCAGGACGACCGAACCGTGATATATGCTTCGTCAGGGACGAAGATAAATTGTCAACGCTGGGGCCAGTATTACAAGGTTGTATCTGCAGTGTTCAGCTTGACACCAGTTCCTTATGTTTCACGCTCAGGACACTAATGTCAACCTGAACACTGCAGACACAATTAGGTCACAGGATCCATACCAAAAAGAGCTCTGAACATTTAAGGTATTCGAATTAAGTCTACTCCAACTTCGGAGCATAAATCTCCTATGAGAAAACCTTTATTATTATCGTTACGATGTAAGAATACACAAAAGCTACCAAAACATTTGCTTCACAATATGCAACTTTCTGAAAACTATACCTGAATACTTTTAGATTCCGGTCGACTGATTACATCCCAGTATGAAAAAATTCCAGCTTTCACCCCTCAAAGTTCAAACTTTCGGCATTTTGAAACTTTTTTTTCGCAGATAAAAGGGGGAATAGCAATTTTTTGAACTTTATATAAATTACAAATTATATATAATTTATATATAATTTATAATTACATTATAAATTATATATAAATTATATTTACATTATATATTTATATTATAATTATAATTATATTTTATATTATATATTTATATTATATATAATTTATAATTTTGCTTTAACATCTTTACCTCTACCGAGAAGTAAACAGCTAGTATCGTATCTGTTACGAATAGTAACGTTAAAAATCCGATAGGAAAGCGAATAAATTTGGCCTGATAAAAATTCTAACAGAATTTTAGAGAACATTTTCGGAAGATATAATATATATTTATAAGATATAAGATGCAGCCATTCTTACAACCAAATTACATTATTTTCTTCTTCTAAAACAGTGTGCTGGAGAATGAGCTCTGAATGCTTCCTCTGCAAGTCTGCTTCATCGTATGTGTTCCGGAATAATGCCCACAATGCTTGTGATGGACATAGCTCAGTTGACCTGCCAAGTGCAGAATTTTTTATTACTATTTCATTCGCCATTTAGTGTTATTAGTTCGGATCATCTGCGATTAGAGTTAGGTTTAGGTTCTTCTTCATAATAAGTCAGAAGAGAAATATACTAAGGATTGTAGGATAGCCGAGCGGGAATAAAGAAAAGTCGGGGGTTTTGAAAACAATCGGAAAAGGCTTCGACCCTACCGGACCAGCATGACCGAAAATACTGGCAAAGACTCAAATATGTCCTCGCTATTATATAGGAGATCGAAATGGGATGTTTTGATAAAATATCAAAACATCCTATGCCGATCCGAATCGAGGATTTGATACTAGTTTGCAGGCCTACAAGGTCGGTTGTGTTTTGAAAGGTAAAAGTGGGAAATGAGCGAAACTCATATCCCACAATTCCAGGGGGCAAAAACACAACCACCTTGGCGTTGTGCAAACTCAGATTGGTCAGATAAAATCGAAGCAAACAAATAACGTATATTGAATAAAAAAATGAAACAACAACAACAGAAAATCGTAAACCAGAAGTACAAGAAAAAAAAAATAATAACAGTGAAAACAAAAATTTGCTGACAATGCATTTAGGAATAATACAAAAAAAAAAAATTAAAAAGATGGCATGGACCATCATAATGCTACTCAAGCTTTACGCTCAGAAGTTGCTAAACTTCCTGAGGGATTGTTTTTCGACCTTTACTGGTCTAGATCTGCTGTGTTTAATTTTCGGCAACCTGGACGAAAGAAAGTAAAAGACTTTAACTTCCAGGACACAACAGTCTTGATAAGCCTAAGGGCCTATCCGCGGGTATTTTGCCCTAACACCGCAGCCTGTTTTCTTATTATTCGGCGCAGTATGCTGCCTGCCCGGATTTTTATCGACCTTTTCTGGTCTAGCTCCGTTGTATTTGGCTTAATTAAGCCGGGTGTGGTTCTTCACCACGTACAACGGGCTGAGATCGAACAGAGGCTAGAGTCCCATCCTCTGCAGAACATTATTTTACGCGATGCTCGATCCTGCAGATTACTGCTGTTTCTGCAGAAATCTGCCAATGCTAAGATTCCCTTATTTATTCTGTTTTAGTCGAAAAAAAGGCGGCTCGTCTTTCTGTACTGCTGCAGCACTAAATACATTTATCTCTTAATCACAATATCAACACTGACAGCCAGCAAGAATCCTTAGAGCACCAAATAAACCATACACACCATCTCTTTCCCGACCAAAAGGATAAATAGTTTACATACCTTCAAACTTAACATTGCAGATTCCGATCCGATATCGTAGACCCATATTTAAAACCATTCTTTTTTTCCTTTGTGCATTATGATAGTGTAAACCAGCATAAAAAAAAAAAAAAATACATCCAAAAATCCTAAATGCGTTGACATCATAAAAAAAAAATTTTTTACAGTTGAGTTTCCTTAAAAAAAAAGAACATTCAAAAAAAAAAAATTTTATATAAAATGTGATGTCGGTCAAAAAATAAATAAAAAAAATTAAAGTCGGCAGGATCGAATAATGAATAAAAAAAATCAAGGTCGATAACATATAAAATGATGCTTATTCAGCAAACCGTCTTATTATGCATATGACGTTTACGCGACGCGAAAAAAAAAGGAAATAAATTAAATTTTAGTCTTTCGGCTCTTCGGGGGACGACCGAAAGTTTTACCAAAAAAATGTAAGGATCGTTTCCCCAAAAATAAAAATAATTTTGGGGCCCACCGCCGTCACCAAAATGTAATAGCCGAGCGGGAATAAAGAAAAGTCGGGGGTTTTGAAAACAATCGGAAAAGGCTTCGACCCTACCGGACCAGCATGACCGAAAATACTGGCAAAGACTCAAATATGTCCTCGCTATTATATAGGAGATCGAAATGGGATGTTTTGATAAAATATCAAAACATCCTATGCCGATCCGAATCGAGGGCATATTTGATACTAGTTTGCAGGCCTACAAGGTCGGTTGTGTTTTGAAAGGTAAAAGTGGGAAATGAGCGAAACTCATATCCCACAATTCCAGGGGGCAAAAACACAACCAGCCTTGGCGTTGTGCAAACTCAGATGTTGGTCAGATAAAATCGAAGCAAACAAATAACGTATATTGAATAAAAAAAATGAAAACAACAACAACAGAAAAAATCGTAAACCAGGAAGTACAAGAAAAAAAAAAAATAATAACAGTGAAAACAAAAATTTTGCTGACAATGCATTTAGGAATAATACAAAAAAAAAAAATTAAAAAGATGGCATGGACCATCATAATGCTACTCAAGCCGATTTTACGCTCAGAAGTTGCTAAACTTCCTGAGGGATTGTTTTTCGACCTTTACTGGTCTAGATCTGCTGTGTTTTAATTTTCGGCAACCTGGACGAAAGAAAGTTAAAAGACTTTAAACTTCCAGGACACAACAGTCTTGATAAGCCTAAGGGCCTATCCGCGGGTATTTTGCCCTAACACCGCAGCCTGTTTTCTTATTATTCGGCGCAGTATGGCTGCCTGCCCGGATTTTTTATCGACCTTTTCTGGTCTAGCTCCGTTGTATTTGGCTTAATTAAGCCGGGTGTGGTTCTTCACCACGTACAACGGGCTGAGATCGAACAGAGGCTAGAGTCCAATCCTCTGCAGAACATTATTTTACGCGATGCTCGATCCCTGCAGATTACTCTGCTGGTTCTGCAGAAATCTGCCAATGCTAAGATTCCCTTATTTATTCTGTTTTAGTCGGAAAAAAGGCGGCTCGTCTTTCTGTACTGCTGCAGCACTAAATACATTTATCTCTTAATCACAATATCAACAACTGACAGCCAGCAAGAATCCTTAGAGCACCAAATAAACCATACACTACACATCTCTTTCCCGACCAAAAGGAATAAATAGTTTAACATACCTTCAAACTTAACATTGCAGATTTCCGATCCGATATCGTAGACCCATTATTTAAAACCACTTTCTTTTTTCCTTTGTAGCATTATGATAGTGTAAACCAGCATTTAAAAAAAAAATAAAAATATACATCCAAAAATCCTAAATGCGTTGACATCATAAAAAAAAAAATTTTTTACAGTTGAGTTTCCTTAAAAAAAAAGAACATTCAAAAAAAAAAAATTTTATATAAAATGTGATGTCGGTCAAAAAATAAATAAAAAAAAATTAAAGTCGGCAGGATCGAATAATGAATAAAAAAAATCAAGGTCGATAACATATAATAAAATGATTTGCTTATTCAGCAAACCGTCTTATTATGCATATGACCGTTTACGCGACGCGAAAAAAAAAAGGAAATAAAAATTAAAAATTTTAGTCTTTCGGCTCTTCGGGGGGACGACCGAAAGTTTTACCAAAAAAATGTAAGGATCGTTTTCCCCAAAAATTAAAAATAATTTTGGGGCCCACCGCCGTCACCAAAATGTAGGATAGCCGAGCGGGAATAAAGAAAAGTCGGGGGTTTTGAAAACAATCGGAAAAGGCTTCGACCCTACCGGACCAGCATGACCGAAAATACTGGCAAAGACTCAAATATGTCCTCGCTATTATATAGGAGATCGAAATGGGATGTTTTGATAAAATATCAAAACATCCTATGCCGATCCGAATCGAGGGCATATTTGATACTAGTTTGCAGGCCTACAAGGTCGGTTGTGTTTTGAAAGGTAAAAGTGGGAAATGAGCGAAATCATATCCCACAGATTCGATCTTAACCTCTTTGTGTATTTTATTTATTATTCCGCTCGGTCTTTTGAAAACATTCCAAACGGAGCATGGTTTTGAATATTTTGAATATTTTGAATATTTTGAGTATATTTAATATTTTGAATATTTTCACAATTTGAACTTGGCACATAAAACGTTCGCCATGGAACGTTGGATCAGCGGTTTTTTTTTTTTTGCTGGAAGAAGAAAACGATTCGGGTGGCAATACGTTTGCGTCCCTTATTCAGGAATCGAAACTGAGTCAACCATTCCGATCACGATTGGAACTGAGACAACAGTTCCGATCACAATCGAAAAAACGGAACCATGGTTCCGGATTGCGATCCTCATAATCATAATTTTATTACAACAATTTAATAGCATAGATTGCGATCCGATGTTGCTCTCGACGCAGGATGGACGTTGCCAATTTTGCAGCCATGCTTGCGCCACCCGTAAAAAAGGCAATGGATCGTTCACATGCAAAATGTGTCAGTCAAGCTTTACAACACCCAGAGACCGTTACAACCACCTAAAAAATTAACGATGCAGAAATAAGTCAAATGAGATTACGAAGGCAGTGCTTTGAATGCGAACAAAAATTTACCACGTGAGCGAGATGTACAGACATCTAGAGATGGATCATTTTATGAACTACATTACAGAGGTGAAAACTTTCACAAATCTGTCGATTTACCCGATGCAAATAAACGACCTACGGAAAAATTAGTTCTAGGTTTTGCAGAAATACCGCTACATGAGATGGGCCTCGCTCAGAAACCGGATGCTCCTAATAATAGTCGAAAACAGTCCCGCAAGAGGAGAGGAATGGGAGAAACTTCTGCTAAGCGTGATAGTGACGAGAAGAATGTTAATACCGCTGGACATCGTTATAACTTACGTGATACTAAACCATGACGATTTTGTGAAATGGAAAGAAGCGGAAGACAGAATCCACTTTACTAACGACAGGAAGATATGCGGAGAAAAGACCACACGTGAAGTTGTTTATAAATACTTCGTCTGCAATTTTCATAGCCCGAAGACGAACTCGGCCGAGAATCGGGGGAAAAAAGGTCAGTGGAAGAAATGCAAGATGCCAGCACTGTCCGTAGAGAATTTTGCTAAAAATGAAGGATTTTGAAATACAAGCCAAGTAAAAAACTCACAATCACAAAAAGATTATAAAATGCTGCAGCACTGCCAGCTGCCAAAAAAAAGAAACAAAATTTATCCAGCAAAGCTGCGAAAAGGGCGTAAAATAAATCGGGCGTTAGAGAGCAATCACGCTAGAATTATGGCGCTTTAAATAACCGGGGAGAGCCTGGAATAAAAGAAAAAAAATTCTACTTGACCAAAAGAAAAATTCGCGTCATATGAAGCAACCTGGAGCGTAAGAAAAAATTCAAAAACAGACTTTGATATGGTGACTTATTTACTGGTAATACACCGGGAAACAAGAAGTGGTTTCGATCCATTTTACGGTCCCTAAACTACCCGTGGTTACGGTAGACGGATTCGTTTATCGCATATTCAGCGACGGTTAAAATGTCGAAATTGTGCACAAAAAAATTTAGTGAACATTTTGAAAAGTATTTTTTTTCTTAAATTATTCAGACGAAATCCCTCTCTCGAACAAAAAAAATTTTTTGTAAGTAAAACATCAGAAGAAAAAAAATATTTCGAATGAAAAGTGAATCCTACATGACAAAAGTATTTTTTGTCGACAGAAAAATATTTTAGCTGCTAAAAGGAGCACCAATTTTTTTTTTTTTTTAATTTCCTTTCTTGGAAGTGTCCTTATTCCTCCTATTCTCCCAAACTCTGAAATTAGATCTGGGCAGTCCATATTCTCTTCTGGCTCCCACGTGTTATCGTCATGTGAGTAGCCCTTCCATTTAAGTAAATACTCTTTAATACATTACTATATTTGAATCGTTTATTGGAAAAAGAAGTCTTATCCACATTTTAGAAAATGGAAAAAGTTTGTATTGTTTTGATAACGTATATTTACGTTCGGAAAAATCAAAACAAACTATTTCCTTTTTTAAAAATGGTGGACAAGACTCCTTTTTGCAATAAACGATTCAGTTAGTCATGATGTTTCCATTTAATTTTTTTAATGTGTCAAAGCGCTTTAGATGGTATATTCAAAGCTGAGAATTTTTTTCTGTAGTCGAACAGCTACCTAACCTCCATTGTTACCACCTGCAGTTAACCATGAGGATTGTTTCCATTTGACTTTTTTAATGTTGCAAAGCACTTTAGTTATTATAATCGAAGAGAAAATTTTTTTTACTTTTTAAAAGAATGAATTTTTTTATTTGTCATTTTTAGATATCTTGGTTTTTAGGTGACAGGGGTCTCTTACAATAAAGCCCCACAACTGCGGTAATAAATAGCCCAATACAAATGATAAAAAACCAGTCGCTATCCAAAGGAAAAACGTGGAATTTTGTGTAGCAAATGAGAGCTTAGGAGCCTTTCAGATAAGTAGGACTTGAAGATAAAAATTGAGAAAATTGGCTTCCAGAAAAACTATCGCTGACAAATCTCGGATCAGACAAAATGAAGAAATTGTGCACAAAAGAATATGTAAGTTTTTCAAATAATTTCAATAATATAGTTTCCAAATACTTTTTTTAATTTTTTAATTTTAAATCGTTCATATTTTAAAAATAATTTCCATCGTTCATTGGTTTTGTGTGTCTTCGATTTTTCCGGTTTTCCCGGAATTGGAAACCATTTTTATAATTTTTAGAGGTTTCATTCGTCGACGTGGATATCCAGAGAGGAGGAAATGGTATTTTTTTTTTTTTCTATCGAAAATTTTTTGAAAAACAAATATTTTATTTCTTAATTAATTTTTTAGTCGGAATCAATGCGAGCCGAAGTCAAACGAGGATTTGAAAACATTTAAAAAAATCAATTTTTTTTTTTTTTTTCTTTGTTTTTAATCCAAACTGACCAGAATTAATTTGTCAATCTTATAATTATTATTTTGATATGAAGCGTATTCGTGTTCGTGTCGATTTTATTCCGTTTTTCAGAAAGATGAATTGGGCTAACTTAGGGATCAGCCAGATGTATTGCACAATGAGGTATGTGGCCATTGTAATAATTGCATCATCCCCATCAGATTGCTTTCAAAAAATTTCACTTCTTTTTTTTTTTTTTTTTTTTTTTTTTTGCCTTTTAATTTTTGGTTAAAATGTCTTTTATTTTTTGGTTAAAATGTGGTTATAATTTTTTGGTTAAATGTCTTTTATTTTTTGGTTAAAATGTGGTTATAATTTTTTGGTTAAAATGTCTTATTTTTTGGTTAAAATGTGGTTATAATTTCGTGAATTTTTTTTAGGAATTGCACTTTTTTTTTTTTTTTTAAAAAATCACCTGAAAAATCTGGTGATCAAGATTTAAGCAAACGTCCGCCGAGCGTCGAAGGTGCGCCAGCTAAATCATCACAGAATGCTTCCAATGCCACCAAGAAAAAAAATTTAATAATAATCAACATCTTCAAAATCCGTTAAATCTATTCATTTAAAAAGGCCTATGACGTATATACAGAGCTACAATTTAGATTCAGTTCAACCAATTTCGCTGTTACCATAGATTGGGGTGAAGTTGAAAGGAAATTCAAAACAAAATTCTACGTTTATTTTACGCACTAAAAATACAATTTTTTACTTAGGTATCCCAAAAACACTATTCACTTAATGAAGTAAAAGAATTTTATTTTTAGTGCCTAAAATAAACCTAGAATTTGCTTTTGAAATTTCTTTCAACTTCACCCCAATCTACGGTAAGTATTGCTCATCCCCGTTCCGCCTTCCGGACGCCGCCGATTCAGACGGGCAACGGGTAATCACTTTCTGTGCATTTAGTACATTACCATGAATTTGAAAATAAAAATAGTATTTAATTTTTAAAAAAAATTCTTCCTAAGCCCCATAGGACAAATAAATATAATTACGAAATTTAAAAAAAGACGACACCAAATTAAACTACATGTAGCTTTGTAAAAATCTACATTTGCAATTAAACTAGCGATATCAAACTACTTTAATTACAAAATGAAGTATATGTTCAAATATTTATGGTTAGAATTTTTATGCTTATTGCAAAAGCCCCACAACTGAGGGTTAACTTTTAATTTATATATTTTATTAATGAAGTTAAAAAAAAAAAAATTATTAAATTTTACAACTGTAGTTTATGAATTAATTGAAAGTCGAACAAATGTATATAGGCCTAAGGGCAATGATTTATTTATAGAGGGTACATCGGGTTTATGAGTCTCGGAAATTGTTTGCGGCGACGAGAAAATGCTGGAGGCTCCAGCATTTTAATAGTGGTTTTAATAGGTTTTTAATAGTGACCCCCCCCACAAAAAAAAAAAAAAAAAAAAAAAAAAAAAAAAAAAAAAAAAAAAAGAAAAAAAAGTCCTTGTAACTCAGTAATCTTTCTTTCTCGGATTCGCACGCAAAACTGAAAATAAAAAATGCGGCGAAAAATGTAAACAGAAAGGCGGCATAGCAGGTAGGGGTGTTCGATATTCGGGTCTTTAGCTCGGGTCCGGGTCTGAAACTCGGGTCCGGGTCCAAATCTCGGGTCCGGGTCTAACTCGGGTCTAGACCCGAACTACTCGGGTTCGGGTCTAACTCGGGTCTGGACCCGAATCTCGGGTCCGGGTCTAACTCGGGTCTAGACCCGAAAAAAGTCGGGTCCGGGTCCGGACCCGAAGCTACCCGTTCTCTTTATTTTTACGGTATAATGATCATTTCGCCACTGATCATTCCGTAATCGTTTAATAATATTAGGTACCTAATTTTCATCGGTTTTTTTTAAAAGGATGATAAAAATTAGAAACTATTCTGTTACATCTTTTCAGTTTATTTTGTGAAACATTTTTTTTTTTTTATATACTTTTATTCTATAATCTATAAGTTTAAACTTATAAAATTAAAATTTTTGAAAACAGTCAATTAAAATTTTTCTTTATTGATTGATTAATGAATGAATGATTGATTTTTAAATCGATTATCGATAAATTATTTAAATCAGTTATTTAAAAAAAAAAAAATTAGCTTTAAATAGAAAGAAAATAATTTTTGCTTATAGGTATTTAAAATTTTTCTTCGGAATAGGAAAGTTAAGTGACGCATTTCCTAGTTAAAATGAGTTATTTACTTCATAAAAATATTATTTTAATGAAAATCAAGAAGGGTAATGAAACAAAGTCGGAGAAAAAAAATCCAAAAATTCTGAAAAAATCTGACATTTTGAAAAAAATTAAAAAAAGCGGCAAATAAAATTGTGGCGTCATTGTACTACTATTTGAATTTTAAAAGTTGGTGTTCCTGCTATCGCGCCTTTCGTTTTTTCAATGTTTTTGTAAGTAGAAAAAAAATGGTGCATTTTATTTTTTAACGTTTTGGAAAAATTACAAATCAAAACATAAACAAAAAAAAAAAAAAAAAACATGGCTCATTTTTGGATCAGGGTTACCAAACTTCATTTTTTTAATAGTACAATTACGTCACAATTTTTTTCTCGCGTTTCACAACCCTTTTTTTTACATCAAAATTTAACAATTTTTTTATATTATTTTCGGTATTTTTTAAAGTTTTACGTACACCTCGGCTATTAGCTCATATTTAGGAATCAAAATATAAAATTTTTAAAAAAATGCTTAACTTCCCTACTCTCCATTTTCCCCACACGAAAAATTATTCAAAACTGAACTATTTTTTATTTATCATTTACCTATAATTTTTTTTTAAATCAACAATTAAAAGTAGGAGTAAAAAAAAAAAAAAAAAAAAAAAAACCATAAGAATTATGTAGACCGATTTTATTATAATTATGTTAATTTTCACATAAAATTTTTTACTGCGAGGAAAAAAAAATTGCTTTACAAAATAAAATCAAAAAGATGTAAGCAAAAAGTTTCTAATTTTTATCATCCTTTAAAAAAAAAAAAAAAAAAAAAGCCGATGAAAATTAATGTTATTAAACGATTACGGAATGATGAGTGGCGAAATGCTCATTATACCGCAAGAATAAAGAGAACGGGTAGCTTCGGGTCCGGACCCGGACCCGACTTTTTTCGGGTCTAGACCCGAGTTAGACCCGGACCCGAGATTCGGGTCCAGACCCGAGTTAGACCCGAACCCGAGTAGTTCGGGTCTAGACCCGAGTTAGACCCGGACCCGAGATTTGGACCCGGACCCGAGTTTCAGACCCGGACCCGAGCTAAAGACCCGAATATCGAACACCCCTAATAGCAGGTACTTAAAAAAACAAAACCTTTGGATTTTAAGATTTTTCGTTTTTTTAGTATTCAAAATAGCGTTATTATCTTTGACGCCCTTTGAGAGAGCGCCCAGGAGAGCGCTCTCTCAAAGGGCGCACCGGGAAATTTCCCGGTAAACCTATGGGCAGATTCAAGAAAACAAACGAAAAAATATCTATCTTTTTTTTTTTCTCCGAAGTTCTAGGGTCGTGTTTTTTTTTTCAAGGGCAACTAGGCAAAGGCAATCGGTTTAAAATGCTTTACTTCGGTTTTCTTAAGCTCTATCGCGGCCAAATTTTCCGTAAAAATCGTAATTTTTTTGAAATTCGGTTTCGCGATTGCCTCCGGAAAAATTTAAATCCGTCGTGTCGCTCGCAGTGAATCTGCTCCTAATAAGAAAGTCAAGCATGATACCAGTGGTTATGTTTATTTCCCCAAGCAACGTTGAAATTAAAAAAAAAAAAAATTAGCTTTAAATAGAAAGAAAATAATTTTTGCTTATAGGTATTTAAAATTTTTCTTCGGAATAGGAAAGTTAAGTGACGCATTTCCTAGTTAAAATGAGTTATTTACTTCATAAAAATATTATTTTAATGAAAATCAAGAAGGGTAATGAAACAAAGTCGGAGAAAAAAAATCCAAAAATTCTGAAAAAATCTGACATTTTGAAAAAAATTAAAAAAAGCGGCAAAAAAATTGTGGCGTCATTGTACTACTATTTGAATTTTAAAAGTTGGTGTTCCTGCTATCGCGCCTTTCGTTTTTTCAATGTTTTTGTAAGTAGAAAAAAAATGGTGCATTTTATTTTTTAACGTTTTGGAAAAATTACAAATCAAAACATAAACAAAAAAAAAAAAAAAAACATGGCTCATTTTTGGATCAGGGTTACCAAACTTCATTTTTTTAATAGTACAATTACGTCACAATTTTTTTCTCGCGTTTCACAACCCTTTTTTTTACATCAAAATTTAACAATTTTTTTATATTATTTTCGGTATTTTTTAAAGTTTTACGTACACCTCGGCTATTAGCTCATATTTAGGAATCAAAATATAAAATTTTTAAAAAAATGCTTAACTTCCCTACTCTCCATTTTCCCCACACGAAAAATTATTCAAAACTGAACTATTTTTTATTTATCATTTACCTATAATTTTTTTTTAAATCAACAATTAAAAGTAGGAGGAAAAAAAAAAAAAAAAAAAAAAAACCATAAGAATTATGTAGACCGATTTTATTATAATTATGTTAATTTTCACATAAAATTTTTTACTGCGAGGAAAAAAAAATTGCTTTACAAAATAAAATCAAAAAGATGTAAGCAAAAAGTTTCTAATTTTTATCATCCTTTAAAAAAAAAAAAAAAAAAAAAGCCGATGAAAATTAATGTTATTAAACGATTACGGAATGATGAGTGGCGAAATGCTCATTATACCGCAAGAATAAAGAGAACGGGTAGCTTCGGGTCCGGACCCGGACCCGACTTTTTTCGGGTCTAGACCCGAGTTAGACCCGGACCCGAGATTCGGGTCCAGACCCGAGTTAGACCCGAACCCGAGTAGTTCGGGTCTAGACCCGAGTTAGACCCGGACCGAGATTTGGACCCGGACCCGAGTTTCAGACCCGGACCCGAGCTAAAGACCCGAATATCGAACACCCCTAATAGCAGGTACTTAAAAAAACAAAACCTTTGGATTTTAAGATTTTTCGTTTTTTTAGTATTCAAAATAGCGTTATTATCTTTGACGCCCTTTGAGAGAGCGCCCAGGAGAGCGCTCTCTCAAAGGGCGCACCGGGAAATTTCCGGTAAACCTATGGGCAGATTCAAGAAAACAAACGAAAAAATATCTATCTTTTTTTTTTTCTCCGAAGTTCTAGGGTCGTGTTTTTTTTTTCAAGGGCAACTAGGCAAAGGCAATCGGTTTAAAATGCTTTACTTCGGTTTTCTTAAGCTCTATCGCGGCCAAATTTTCCGTAAAAATCGTAATTTTTTTGAAATTCGGTTTCGCGATTGCCTCCGGAAAAATTTAAATCCGTCGTGTCGCTCGCAGTGAATCTGCTCCTAATAAGAAAGTCAAGCATGATACCAGTGGTTATGTTTATTTCCCCAAGCAACGTTGAAATTAAAAAAAAAAAAAAAAAATTCCAAAATAATTTATTTGACAGATGATTGTGAAAGCAGCTTTAATTGAATCTAAGATTCAAAGGAATCTGATTTACAAGAAGAATTTAGAAGAAAAGTCAATGTATACATAAACAATATTTGTAACATTTGCAAATGTCAGTTTTATCAAAGTCAGGATTAAAGTTGCTTTCGAGGAGAAGGTTCAATTTCAGAACCAACATCTGTTTAAAAAACTTTAAAATTTTGAAAACCCATTATTCTACTGATTTATCGGAAAATGACGATAGTGAAAACGAATATCGTCGCGGAAAACTAAAAGAGATGTGCGAGACGGTGAAAAAAATTTAGGATTGTGTAGCGATAGCAAAAATCAAATCAAAAGTATTAAAGTTTTAATAAAAAAGTTGATACCGGCCCGCACCGAGAGATGGTGTTGGCCAGGGTTCAACTTCGGTAATCATCGTGCGCAAGCGCATACGATGATACCCGAAGCTGAGCTTCGAAGCCGGCATCGGAAACCGGTGCGGAGCCGAGTATCAGTTCGATATCTAAGGGCATTTCGGGGGTTTATCATAGACTCAAAAAATTCAACTCGGTTGCTTCCCAAAAAAAATAATAAAAATAAAAAAAACCCTACCTTATCTGGCTGATGAATTGAAGGCGCTCCGTCGGCTCCCTCGCTGCTGGCACTGAAAAAATAAAGAGAAATTGATGTTAAAATGGTAGCAGCAACTTTTATAAAAAGACTTTACATCACACTTTTTTATATGACGCCAAATATTTAATTATTAATTAAACAATAAATTATTAAGAGGACGCTTTACGGACACCGGAAGAAATGACTGTTTTTCTCAAACTCTTTACGATGAAAACTCCAAATTTTAAGTTTACAACGAATTCCTCTGGCATATTTTGGAATTTTTAGTGCAAGTTTCAACTTGTCCGAAATGTATGAGAGGCGGGGGAAAAAAAATTCAGGTCGAAAAACTTTGATTTTTCTTTCCTGGTTTTTGTCTGCTTGGAACAAGTTAAAACTTGTATTGAAAATACAATAAGTCATGTATGATTTTTTTAAGGAGAGCAAAAATTAAAAACTTTATCCTGGCAGCCAGGACATAATCACTAATCTTAAAACCCAGGGACAAAAATTACCTCAGGACCGCAATTTCGTTTTACCTCCTCTAAAAAAGCATTGCCAATCAGATAAAAAAAAAAAATTCCAAACAAAGCACGAAATTCCGAAAAAGGAAGGTCCCCCTTTTTTTCAAGGTTATGTCGACTGCTCCGAAGAACAAGTACCTATTTTTTTTTCAGCAGTACAAAAAGTACCTATCTTTTTTTGGACAGTTGAAAAACTACCTATCTTTTTTTTGACGACTTATAAACGATCTATTTAAATGGTCATTGCTATACACGATAGATCTTTTTTGCAGTAACACAAAAAAGATAGGTATTTTTTCAACTGTCCAAAAAAAGATAGGTACTTTTTGTACGGCTAAAAAAAAAATAGGTACTTGTTCTTCGGAGCAGTCGATGTAAAAATTTTAAATACGAAAAATATTAGGCAAGGAAACCTTCATGGATTGATACCTTGTCCGGAACGGTGAGTGTGAAAGCATACTCGACTGTCATTGGTACCGGTCTGTTAGATATTTCAAAGTATATAATATATTATGAAAATAAAAATACAAAAATATAATATACCCTCGTTGGAACAGGTTAAGAAAAATATTTTCTCCAGGGGGGGACCGTAAAACGATTCAAAGGAGCAACATGTACCAGACCTGGATTAATGCCCATGTTTAAATTTCAAAATTTTTCGGATTGCATCTCAAGAGGGATGAAAAATAGGAATTGTTCCTTTAAAAAAAAAAACAAGAAATTTTATCTCGATGTAATAAATGAGTATTTTTCTTTCCAGTATTATTTTTTTTTCGATAAAAATCTCAGTAACCCTTCTCTATTTTTTTTTACCCTGTGGTCTTCTATAATACTTTTTTTTAAAACATAAAG
The DNA here is from genome assembly GCA_037577465.1 of Liposcelis bostrychophila. Classification (NCBI taxonomy): domain Eukaryota; kingdom Metazoa; phylum Arthropoda; class Insecta; order Psocodea; family Liposcelididae; genus Liposcelis; species Liposcelis bostrychophila. The sequence goes on from CM075215.1 coordinate 3,131,515, forward strand.
ATTCATCTATGATTTTTTTTTTAATCTCGGGTGTCCTACCAGTTAATCCTGTTTCTCTTAAGCTCCATTGTTGTCTACCGTATCGATTAATTTCTTCCAAAACGGATTTCAACAAAAATAAATTAGAATAATTTCAGTTTCATGCATGCGGGACATTGAAAAAAAAAACCTTTTTTAAAGGGAAAGTCACCGTAAATTTTTTATGCAAAAAAAAAAAAAAAAAAAAAAAAAAAAAAAAAAAAATGTAGCCTATATCAACAAGGTTAGCACGATTCGAAAAAGAAATCTGTGTGTAGTGTGTGTCGTATTTATACGATATGGAAATTTCAAGAGCTTATGTCAATAAAAAAAACACAAAAAACAGGCACTTGTGAATTAAATTCGTTTAGCAAGTCCACGTGGCTGCGTGAACGCGATAAAAAAATATAAAAAAAAAAAGCATGTGTTGTGAAGCTTTATATTTTTATTTTTTTTCTCCTCCAGGTTTATTTATTCATCGTAAAAACATAAACGGTGGATGGAATTCGACTCTTAAAATAATTTCACGACTAAGTTAATCCCAAATATTATTTTTTGGTACGATTCGTAAACAAAATAATCGTCACCACGCGAAAAAATATTTTAAAAGCGATAAAATGCTAAAGGGCAGTCTCCACTTGATAACGTTCACGGCACTCTCGTTGTCCGTCTTCGCGATTAACGTATTCGCACCGGAAGTACTTTGCAGGTTTTACTCCCGTAAACGTTTGTGGCATAAAAAGAGTAACGTATATTTCATTAAGTATACAAAACTGGCTTACCCAAAATTTGTTTTGGAACAGATTTATTACCTGCCCTATGCCCGAATTAAGATTTTTCTTTTTAAATCCGTAAAAACATCTTTCAAACCGCCATTTTTAACATAGACTTATATAATAGATCGGGCATCCTGTACAAAACAGTGTCCCTAGAATGTCCTTTGTTTTTTTTAAATCAAGAGGCAAACAGAACGGCAATAATGCAAAGTGTCATTAGTTAAAATGCAAACAATGGAATGATTTTGATTTTAAAAATGGTTTTAAAATAGTAAATCTTAATTTTTTCAATAATCCATAAATAAATGGTGAAATCTTGCTGCATTTGTGGTGACTATCAGGGTAAACACCATGATATTTCATTTCATTTTTAAGTTATTTTTCCCCCGTGGGCAAACTGTAAGCTATTCCTTAATTTTATACTCGTTTTTACGATTCTAAAAAAGGATCAATTAAACAAAATTGGTTTACTACTCCTAAAGGAGTCAATGTAACGGAAATCTCGTTTATTAGGCAAAATTATTTTCTTTGTTTACCATTTTTCCGTCTACTGTACGCCATTTTAGCCTTCTGTTTTCCTCTTGATTTAAAAAAAACAAAAGACATTCTAGGGTAACTGCTCCCATTAGGATGCCCGGTCTAGTATATAAGTCTATGATTTTTAATGTTTGTAAATAAAAAAAAAGCAGAAGATGATCAAAAAATCGTGGTAAAAGATCCGCAAAACTTCCGTTGCGAATACGTTCATCGAGAAGGCAGATAACGCGAGTGCGATGAACGTTATCAAGTGGAGACTGCCCTTAAGTTAGCAAAAACCAAATTTTTAGGTCTGCCCCTGTAAGCGAAATGACCTCAACTGCATTTTTGTAAACAAAGGGTGATTTTGGTACCGATCGAATCCTCATAATCTCACGAATTACGTTTTATACGTAAATAGTGAGATAAGAAAAGGAAAAAAGCTTATTTTTATAAAATAAAAAGTAAATAAAAAAGAAAAAAAGACGATCTTCATTATGAATACAAAGAAACAAAATATTTGTTTACTTTTTACTTTTGTTTTTATTGTCATTATCTCAAAATTTAAAAAAATGCAGTTGAGGTCATTTCGCTTACAGGGGCAGAGGTTTACCTCAGGAAATCCTTAAAAATGTTTTAATTATTTGGAAACTTAAAAATTAAGAGATTCTGATTGTCCTCGAAATTTATAAACTCGCGTTTTTCAGTTTTAGGGAAAAAAAAAACAGATTCCTGGGATTCAGGAAATAAATGTTTTTCCCGGGATTTTTAAAAAGAAGAAAAATGGGATTTATTGGGGTTAATGAATTTCCTATTGATTTTCCTAAAAGAAATTCCTAATCCATATTTCTTAAAAAAATTAATTTTTCCTAAAGGGACATTTTTCCTAAAAAATTAAATTCCTAATTAATTTTTCCCAAAATAAATTCCTAATCCATTTTTCCTAAAAAAAAAAAAAAAAAAAAAAAAAAAAAATCCTAACCCATTTTTCCTAAAATATTAAATTCCTAATCCATTTTTTCTAAAAAGAACACCGCACACCATACGTATATAAAAACAATATATTGTTTTTATTCGGTTAAGTATTGCAATACTTAACCGAAACCTATTTCCCTATTCTGGTGTGCGGTGTTCTTTCCAATCCATTTTTTCTAAAAATTTTGGTGCCTAAAATTGTTTTCCTTTTTCTTTTTTCTAATTTTTAATTCTTCTAAAATTTCTTGATTCCTAAAATAAAATTTCCTAAAATCCTAAAAATCAGAAATATAAAAAATTATATTTATTTTAGGAAATTTTATTTTAGGAATCAAAACGTTTTAGGAAAATTTAAAATTTGGAAAAAAATGGTTAGGAAAAAAAAAGCTCAGGAACCAAAATTTTTATAGAAAAATGGATTAGGGAATTTTTTATTTTAGGAAAAACGGATTAAGAAAAATGGTCCGAAACGGAATTAACGGGATATATTGGGATTATAGCCCAAACTGGGATTTGGATCTTTCTACGACATCTAACCCGGAACGAGAAATCCCAAACAGAACCTTTACTTAAAACCCCGAAAAAAAAAAATTTTTTTCCCTACAAATTGCAATTTGGAATTTCAAAAACGGCCAAGGTCATTAATTTCTCCTCTTTGCTTAATGAACGCAATGACAAAAGGCGCATAACGCTAATCGTTAAAAAATTGCGTGGCAGATCGTAGTTTAAGTTACAACCCTTCAACCGTCACGAATGAGGGGGAGGTCAAAGATGCAGGTTAAACTGCCTCCTATTTTCCCTTCGGATTGATTTCGGTTGCCTTCTTTTTTAACCGGGGAAAACAAAAACGAAAACGAAAAAAGAGAAAGAAAAAGAGGAGAAAAGCTTCTCTTTTTTTTTTTTTTTTGTTTTCGGGCTTGAAAGTTAACCGCGGAATGGAAACCGCTTGGAAATCGAATTCTCGCATTTCTTGGATATTTCCTTTTTTTTTTTTTTTTCTTTTTTAATTCCGGCATATTTTTGTAAGGAGGATTTCCTGGAGTGAGAAAATAAAAAAAATTTTTTTTCTTTAAAGCATCGGATTTCTTTTTTACAGCTTGTTCAGCATTTTATTAATTTTTATTATAAAAAATATTTTCGCGAGTCGTCGTGATGATTACCTTGTTTACAGTTTATTAGAATCGTGAAAAAATAAAAAATTCTGGATTAACTTGCCGTAAAAATAATTCCCCGGGTGAGAAAGAAGATGCATTTGTTTTCTGAATCTACGGATCGAATGCTGGTTTTGGGTTATAGATTGGTATCATCAATGATTTCAGCGCAGTAAAATTTAGGAAAAAAAAAGGTTTTAATTTTAACCCTTTTAGTCTGGACTAGAGATTTCGATTTTCTCGGAAATTTAAAAATAAAACGTTTTAACATTTTTTAAACTAAAACGTTTTAGGAAAAAAAAAAATAGATTATGGGAATTAGAAACCCCTCGGTTTCAAAAAAATTCTCGGAATATTCCTGAAAATTCTTTTAAAAAATGGGGAGATTTCAGAAAATTTTATTTCCAGGAAACAAGGTCGGGATTTTTTTTTTTGGGATTCCGGGATTCCCTGGCAGAATCTAGAAAGTCTGGAAAATGTAATTAAGGGTCTCTGGGGTATTATTGCAAAAAAATAATTTCTTCACGACCAAAAAAAAAAATCAGAACTTTGTCTTTCTGATTTCTACTGAAATTTCTTCATCTACGACTCTAATGTGTCCAAAAATTGCTACTAACAAACTACCCACAATTTTACAACTTATGTTTTTTTATTGACAAATCAATTTTCTCAGTTGCTAAGCCTCACCCTTACACCTAAAGAAAGCGCCTGAAAATCACAAACTAGGCAATCCTATTCGAAAGAGGCGCGTTACCTCGATGTCACTTTTACGTCATTCTGACAGTTTGTCAACCTCTTTCCAATCATTTTAATTCCTAGAAATTGTCACCTTTTCGGGTAACAAGGTACATTCCCACCTTGTAACACTTCAAAAAAAAAAAAAAAAATCTCGAATCGAAACTTGTCATATCTGACAAAAGTTCTCTCCCCTTTCCCAACTAAGAATTCGTAAACCGGCAACCCTACAGTCAAAAAGTTTCTTCCCCGTTCGCTCTTTTGTTTTTTTTAAGTAATTCCGACAGTCCTTCTCGACTTCACCCTCAATTTCAATTTCACCCCAATAAATTATTACCTTTCCACGTAAAGAACAACAAAACACAAAAAAAACCCTTCGACCTTTCGCCACACCCTGTGCACAGACAATGCCAACAACCCCAAGGGCACCATACGCAAAAAAGCACGAGATTACAGGCGCCGGGAAAAAAATTTAAATGCCGTTCAATTATGTACGGGCAAAAAAAAAATCGATTTCCTTTCGAAATCTTTTAGAAAGAGGATCCCCGCCTAAAGGCGCCGAGGAAAAAAAAGAAATCGAAAATACCTGTTAAGAGAAGAATTTGTAATATCCTTTGATGCCTCATACTCCTCATTTTCCCAGATGCGAAAAATCCAATTCTAGATAAATGAGGAAGAAAAAAATCCGAATTTGAATTTCAAAATTATCCACTTTTTTTCATGTCGTTCTCAACAACGGAACGAACGTTTGAAAATATCTCGATTCATATTTTCTTTTTTTTTCTTTTTTTTTCTCCCGAACCAAAATTTATTTCATTACCGCATAAAAATTTATTTCACGATTCAACACACTAAAAAAAAAAAAAAATAATAATAAAAAAATAAAAAAAAAACGAAAAAAAAATTTTTTTTCTCTATTTTTCTCACTAATACTTTTACTGTTATATTATATTATATTTCTTTCTTTATTTTTATTTTTCTTAAAACTTGGAAAATGCCATATTTTCTTTTATATTTATCCTTCGGTCATGCACGCTTGTCACTAAACATCACACATGAAGATGTGCCGGTTGATTATTTATTTTTCTATCGCTGATGTTATCCTTTGGGAAGTTTTAAATTCGTTTCCGGGCAAGAACAATTCACTCTCAAAAAAAAAAATAAATAAAAAAATTTTTCTTTTTCCAAAACACTTCTTCTAGACATTTTCGATTTTTTTTTCCGAAAATCTTGGCAACACTTAATCCAAAGAGAAAGATTAAATCCACTAAATAACCGGCGAAGGAATTAAAAAAACCCCGCGTGCACTTTTTATTTCATTTTTTTTACACGATTTAAATTTTTTTAAAACATCGAAAAAAAACCGTTAGATTTCGGGTACGCGGATTCGTTAGACGAGGATATAAACCGAAAAAAATATCTTATTCCCCCTGTATAACGCTCGCGCCACAACGGCCGAATGGTGTACGTCATAACAGTCGGCTGTGGCCGATGTTAAAAACTTGCTTCGGCTCTCTCCGCCGTCGTTCGGTTTCGTTCGGTTCCGTTTACCTTTATTTTATTTTTAGCTTACGTGCGTAATATTATTTTATTAAAGTTTTCGCACCGTACGTATGGAAAACCTGTTGATGCGTACCTGGAGTTCATTTTTTTTTTTTTTTTTTTTTATATACAACACTGGCAATATGTCTTATTTTTAATTATTTATTTATTTTTTTATCGGGAAAACGACTCCGAGTTGCTGAACGTTTGGAATTACGATTATAAAACAAAAAGAAAATTATCCGAGAAAAATCGAGAAAAAATAAAAAAAAAAAATAATAAAGAGGACGCGTCTGGAGCCCGTATTAAACGTCGCTATACCTGGCTTTTGTGAAGTCACCCCCAGGGCAAGACACCTGGTGTTTTCACCCTCTTTTCTTTGTGTAAGGGACAGTTCATTTAACTATAGTTTAACGAACGTCTCAAGATTATTTGTTGTCTCGCCATCAGTTCATTTTTTTTTTCTCTTCAAAATATAGTGATTTCGTTTCTGAATTCGTTTTAGATTATGAGGCGGAGTTCCTAAACGACCAGAGAAACAAAACATGAAGACTTTGGATAATTCTCAAATTGAGCAATCTACTAGTTAATTTACAATTAAAAATGCATGCTGAATAACCTTGAAACAGCGCTCCGTGTATTAAGCAGGGGAGGCGTCCTTGAAGAGGACGCGAGGGGCATGCTGAAAAAAAAAGCACGAGCTTTCTTTTCGAAAATAGCTACTTTTGACACAAATGACCCAAATCCTTTTGAAAAAAATCAGACTGGGATATGGGGGCATATCCCTACGTAAGACTACGTCTTTGGGGCACTGTCCTATAATATTACTAATTTTAAACAAGGAAACGATTAAAGGCATTTTTTTTTGCTCGTTTTTGGTCCAAAAATCGAATTTTTTGTTTAAAATATCATTTTTTTTCCTGCCACGAAAAAATGGAGGTATGTCTCCATTGGTGAATTAATTGCATGATGTAATTAATTACAGGATGTAATTAAATGATTTTCGAAGGTCCTATATCGTTGTTTTCGATCTTGCTGGTTAGACCTACATTATGAAAAAGGATATTAAGCACCAAAGATTTGAAAAAAAAAATTAACATCTTTGTAAACCGTTTAATTGCATTCTGTAATTAATTACATCATGTAATTAATTCACTAATGGAGACATATCTACATATATTATCGGCCGAGTACCCATATTAATATAATACCACCCCAAAAATAACGTCCAACATCATCAAACATTTCGAACATCATTGAAACTCTTCGAACAAAAATTTTTGAGTAATGTAACCAACGCCAAATAGATTTAATGTAAGTTTCCGAATATTCGCCTCTGGTCAAGTTCTTAATTTATAAGGGGGGGAAAAAAAAAGAAAAAAAATCCTACCTTTCTGTCGGTTGATCGCTGCAGGACATGGACTCCTCACTCCCTACGCTGTTGAGACTGTTACACTCCCTCTGTCTGGTTTGCTCCCATTGAGCTCGAACTTCATCCTGGACTCTTCTTTTGAGCTGCTCCACTCTCTTTCTTTCTTCCTCAATCACGAGAGAGCCTGAAATTTGAAAAATAAAAATTTGATTAATTAACAATAAAAAAAACATTTAAAAAAAAAAAAAAAAAAAAGGTTCTGCAGCAACTCCTTGAGATTGCATCTCCTCCAAAAAGCCTTTTGAAGAGTTGCAAGGGTACGAGTTTGCAACTGCTCAAATTTTTCTTGGAGCATTTCCAATCATAAACGGCAATTTTCCTTGCAGCTGCTCTAAAAATTTTGGACGAGTTGCAAAAAAAAATGTAATTCATGATTTCCATTTCTCCAAAATTTTTTGGAGGAGAAAGTCGAGACTTTGCATCTGTTCCAACTGAAACTCCTCCAAAATTTCTAAGAGCATAGCCGTTTATGACTGCAACTGCTCCAAAAAAATTAAAGCAGTTCAATCTCGTACCCTTACAAAGCCTTTTTGCAGGATATGCAATCTCGAAGAGTTTTAAAGTTCCCAAAAAAAATTAATGTTGATATCCATACCTTGCTTAGCAAGATGAAGCTGCCTGTTCCTTTCGATCTCCTTCAGAGATTCCAATGTCTTCCTGTTAAGGGATCCAGTTTTCCCTATTTCAATGGGGGCATCAGTGGTTATTTTGCTGATCCTAACCAAGTCTTCCTGCGATTGTTTTGATTTTGGACGGAGGCGAAAAGACCCGCAAGCCTCGTCGTTTTCGGACGAATTATCCTGCCCGGACTCGTTCCCCACAGACAATCTCACGTCTAAATTTTTTAATTTCGTCCTCGCTTCCTCCAACCGTTTCAACAGCTGAATTTTCTCCATTTCCAAAGCGCAGCTTTCGCTCTGAGAAGACTTTTCCATTTCCCATATCTGTTTTTCCAATTCCGCCAGCCTATTTTTCCTCGATTCCAATCTCCCGGAAATTTCGTGTATGTCCCTTTGATGCTCTTCCTTCGTCGCAAGCCAATCGGCTTCTTCTTCTAAATGTTTAAATTCTAAATCTTCGAAGTTTTTCTTTTCCGACTCTAATTTATCCACTAAATTTCTGTAGTCCTCGGAAAATTCTTTGTGATCTCCTAAGGAATTTTCCGCCAGCTGCAACTCCTTTTCCAATTCCAAAATTTTTTCTCTGCATTTTTTTGGACTTCCGCATCCCGGTGTTGAAGGCGTTCGATTTCGACGTCCAATTCTTTTTGCTTTTCTTTCAATATGTGGAGTTTTTCCTCTTCGGTGTTTAGTTTCTCTTTTTGGGCGGAATACTCAGCGTTGAGAAGAGCTCTCTCCATTTTAACCTGAAACAGGAAAAAAAAAATTGGTCAAAAACTCCATAAAAGCTCTTGTTAATGCATACAGTAAATTGTAAAAAAAAATGGCTTTTGTTTTCGAGGTATATTTCCTTTCAAAAATTTTAAAATGGATTGAAGCAATAGATTCAGATATCGAAACTGATTTTTTTTTCTTTTTTAATGCACATTGGAAATCTGGAAGTTTCATGGTCAAGCTGTTAATTTTTTTCCCCAACTATTTTCACTTTTGAAAAAGTCCTGGCACATGTGTTTGTGATAAATATGTCATTTTTTATGTGAAACCTTTTTTTTTATTTTATTAGGGTCTCTAACAAAAAAAAACAGATCCCAACAGGCATGGGTGGCAAGCAATTAGGAATTCGATAAATATAATGATGCATGACCGTTAGCCATTATCCATTTTTTGGCAGTCATAAAAACATGCTTTAACACTCCTGACAAATAGATTCTGAGAAAAAAAAAAAAAAATTTGCAGCAATAATATTTTCAAATTTATCAAGCGGAAATTGGAATGAAGAAAAAGGTCCCATTATTGCATTTATTTATTTATATATTTTTGTAAAGAATAAAAAAACGACCCTTGAAATTAATAAATATCTCTTCATTTTGTCAAATGGGTTGCTGTTCCCACACCATAAAATAATGCGCAGTAAACAAAGTCATAAAAAAAAAAAGACATTCTTGTCGGGACATGTTTTCGCTTCAAAAACTGCGCATATTCTTCTCAACAAGTTATTTATGGGTAAACTCCAATAAAATAATTTTCGACACATTTGTCGCCTTCTTTTGAAACATTTTACCAAAGGAAACATTTTTTTTTTCTCAGAATAATTTTAAAAAAAAATAATAAATCAAAAATGACAAGAAATCAGCCTGATCCATGACCTTGAGTACTCCTTGAGTTTTTCTTGGGAATAATCTCTCAATCTCTCTTAGGCATAATGTAATTTCTAAACTGGGGTGAATCTAATTTGCCTAATAACGGGCTCGTTGCGGGCCCGTTGCGAGCCCGTTAAAAAAGTCTATTTTGCCTAATAAAAAAAAAAAAAAAAAAAAATACAATTGTCCGCCCGTTCCAAGTCATCTAAAACCATCAATATTTCACACCAGCACGACCCCAAAATGAAAGCTCTCGTCCTCAACGACCTTCAAAAAAAAAAAAATTCCTAAAAAATCATCCCCCAAGAAATGAAAATAATTTTTTTTTAATTTTCCAATACCCGAGTCAGAAACGGCCTACGAGCCTCTGTCGGGACAAAAAAATTTTAACGAGTCCCACCGGAAATTGAAAGCTCTCGTCCTAAACGACCCTTCAGAAAGAAAAAATCCCTAAAAAATCATCCCCCAGGGGATGAAAATAATTTTTTTTTAATTTTCCAATACCCGAGTCAGAAATGGCCTACGATCCTCTGTCGGGAATTGGAAAATTAAAAAAAAATTATTTTCATCCCCCAGGGGATGATTTTTTAGGGATTTTTTCTTTCTGAAGGGTCGTTTAGGACGAGGGCTTTCAATTTCCGGTGGGACTCGTTAAAATTTTTTAGTCCCGACAGGGGCTCGTAGGCCATATCTGACTCGGGTATTGGAAAATTAAAAAAAATTATTTTCATCCCCCGGGGGATGATTTTTTAGGGATTTTTTCTTTCTGAAGGGTCGTTTAGGACGAGAGCTTTCAATTTCCGGTCGGATCCGTTAAAATTTTTAAGCCCCAACATGGGCTCGTAGGCCGTTTCTGACTCGGGTATTGGAAAATTAAAAAAAATATTTTTTCATTTCCCGATGGATGATTTTTTAGGAATTTTTTTTTTTTAAAGGGTCGTTGAGGACGATAGCTTTTATTTTGGGGTCGTGCTGGTTTTAAATATTGTTGTTTTTAGGTGGCTTGGAACGTGCGGACAAATGTATTTTTTTTTTTTTTTTTTTTTTTTTTTTTATTAGGCAAAATAGACTTTTGACACATTAAGTATTTTGAACTTGATATTTATTGTAAACTGCGCTGACTTTTTTAATCATGTGTTGACACAAGATTAAGTGGGCATAGTGATTCATCCTGGAGAATGAGTGATAAAATGTTATGAAAGATAGATGATTTAAATTACAAGACAGGACTTGTCCTCCTATTAACGTCTTTGAAATCGGAGAACAAATTTTTGCTTAGTAGCTACAGATAAAAGATAGCCTTATGGGAAAAAAATGTATGAGATTGTTTTTTTAAGAGATAACACTGGTCCGAATCGCTTTTAATATGAAAAACAAAAACAATTTTTTCTTTCTTCGGAAAATGTTTCAGCGATTTTAAAATAAAAATTGACTCCCCTAACAGGCAGTTTTGATAAACGGATAGTTCTCGTTATTCAGGGAAAATTGTAACCTTGTTTTTTTTTTGGTTCTGTTAAGTCTAGTTGGCCTGAATCTTTTGTTTAGCAGGTATATTTTTTTTAGGCGTGATCCCCCAAAACTTTTTTTTCTCATGATCCACAAATGATGTTGACATTTATATATCCTTCTTAATTTATGACTACAAAAATATCACCCGAAAAAAACTTAAAAAATTCTAAAAATTTTTCGCATAAAGATTTTTTTTTTTTAAAACAGCCTTATTTTACTGCTTGCAGCTGCGTGGATTTTTGAAGTTATTGTATTACCATCTGTACCATTTCCGAGAATTCGACCTTGCCCATTTATTTAATTATTGTTTCGGCACTTTCTTTTCCGATTTTGACCTTGCTTTGCAGTTGGTTCAGCAATAAAATAAAATGTCAACCATTTTTATTTATTAGCTTCTTTTCAATATTTTGGAAATTTTTATTTTTAAATATGGAATGTTGTCTTCCTGGAAATGATCTTTTTTTTTTTATTATTTTCTCAAATAATAAAATGTAAAAAAAATTTGGACATTTTTTATTACATTTACTTTTTTTTCTTTCTTTGCGAAAACATTATTTATATTTTCCGAGAAAAGTTTGTATGGGTTATTGCTCCTGGGAAAATTTGCAAATATTATGCTTATTCAACTTATTTCCATTTTATGCATTCCTTTATGCATAATTTATGATTAGTTACATTGGAGGATGAAGAAAACTTTTTCCGGTAAAAAAAAGTTTAACTTATGCATTTTTTTATTTATGTCCAATTTGTTGTATAATTCGTACATGGTTTTTATATAATTTTGCATTTATGCATCTTTTTTTTTGTACGGAAAGCTTCTACGCCATAAGTCCGAAATTAATTTTGTTTTAATTAATCATTTTTTTTTTTCTCTCTTTTTCTCTTACAGCCGACACCGATGGTTCCAATGTCGTCGGACACATGGTCATTTTCATTCGCCAAATATTTGGAATTAAGGTTTAGGGGCCATATTTATACACGAAGAGACATGGAAACTTGCAAACATTCCCTACATCACGACCATTATCAGTATTTCGGAATGAATAAAATCGTAGCTTCTTTTAAATTTTCCACGATACGAATTTGGGAAATTTTTCTTCCGCCTCCCGTCATCGGGGTCCATTTTGATTCGTCTCATCAAAACGTCATCATGGACGAGCTGCGGTCTCTGGCGATCAAAGGACACGACGTTTATTCCTCCGTTTTGGAAAGACTGGTTACGTTAGAAGGAACCGAAGAAGGTACCCAAATTTTTTTTAGTTTTTGAAAAAAAAAAGTTTTTTAAAATTTTTTTAAATTTTTTTTTTTCAGACATTCAGTCGATGAAGCATCAACAGCAAAAGGAGCAAGCCCTTTTCAAAGCTAGAATCGAAGAGATACAAGTTAAATTAACCTCTCCGATTTTGGAAAATAAAAAATCGGATTGGAAAAATTTTGACAAAGAATTGGAATTTGTGTTATGGGAAGTAGAGGATGCAGTCGTTCATCTGAAGAGGATGATATCCGAAGCTGTGGTAGGTTGGAACGCTAGGTTTCAAGATGCCGTGAATGCAGCCAAGAGAAAAGACGACAAGGAGAAGGAAAAGCAGAAAAGGTCGAGCGAAGGGACCGTGAAACTGTTGCCTCCTTCTCACGAAGGCCAAGAGGTTCGATTTTTTTTTTTAACTTTGATAAACTAAATATGCATTTTCTTTCAATAACAAAAATTTGATTTTTTTTTTTTCTTTTTTAGAAGGAGGAAGAGGACGAACAAAGCAATGACGGTGCATTCGATACGGTATCCACCGACTCTTAAAAGGCCGTACAAATCAATAAATCAATAAATTTGATGACATTTTTTTTTTTAACAGGGCTGAAATTTTTGCCAAAAACCAAAACACTGTATTCCATTACTTTCCGGAAAACCGAAAAAGGAAAATTCCCCTAAAAAACAAAAACACGTCCTTTTTTTTTTTTTTTTTTTTTTTTTTTTTTTTTCTGATTCTGAAACCAATAATAGAATCCTAACGGCAAAACTAGATTAAAAATCTCAGGCAAAATTTTAACTGCAGATGCTTTTTGGGCTTCAAAATCGTATTTCAATGTTTCACAGGGCTGCGGTTCCGTTTCCAATTCCGATGCCGATTCCCAATATTCTTCAATATTTTTCGGGCCGATTCTGATTCCGATTCCGATTCCGATTCCGATTCCGACTCGAGAACAAAAATTTAAGTTTCCGATTCCGATATTTCCAGATATGTACTAATCGTAAAAAGCTTTTATTAATATTTTTAAACTGAATTTGAATCAAAATTACTTTTCGATGCCGATTGCGATGCCAATTAAGATTCCGATTTCGACTGCTTGAAAAAAATTTGGGTTCCTATTCCGATTAAATTTAACTTTTGACCCGATCGATTCCGGTAGCGATGCTGATTCCGTTTAAAAGGGATGCGATGCCGATGCCGAAGCCGAAGCCGATTAATGGGAAAAAAAAATTTTCGACGACGCTGATGATTTCAAAAATGAGTCCAAAATTCCGCCGATTCCGATTCCACGAAAAAAAAATAAAAAATAAAAAATGCCTTTCTAGATTTACTTGTAGAAAAAAAATTGCAAATTTCTAAGTTTTAAAGCGGATCGAAAATTTCATTTTGTTCGGACTTTAAAAATAGATAAAAAACATATATTAAAAACTTATCAAAATATGACAACTTATTTCCAAGCTAAGAAAAATAATAGTATGCTTTTGTTTTCTTCATTTCTCTTTTCTCTTTTTTGTTCTTTTCTCGAACTTCGGTAAAGTATCATTCCAACACATTTTCAGTATTTGAGCAAAGAAAAAATTTTTTTTGACTTTTTTTTTTTTACTTATTCCAATGCGATAAAATACTTGTTGTAGTTGTTTCTTAATTTTAAATTTTTAGCTTTCTCAAATTTTTAATTTGTTATTTTAAATATAATTTTTTTTTTTATTGCATCAACCATATTTCTTTTTTCTTTGGTAAAATACTTGATGCCGATGCCGATTCCGGCAAATTATTTTCCACAGATTTCGATGCCGATGCTGATTCCGATTTTTTTTTTTTTTTTTTTTTTTTTTTATACCGATTCCGATGCCGGCAGCGGTGCCGATGCCCATAAAATGCCACCGGCCTCGCATCCCTGCCGTTTAAAATCTAAACGGCACCGCAGCCCTGTTATTAATTTAAATTAAATTAAAAATTAATCTGATTTAAATTCTTTTTTCCCCGAAAAAAAATTTATTTTTAGGAGCGTATTGGATTTTCCGAATTTTCAGGACCAAATGTGTGCGATTTGCCGTCGAATTAAGGTTGACAAAACTTAAAACCAGAAAAAAAGGGAGCTTCTATTTCGGGAGGTGAAAACATTTACAAATTCGAAAATCCCAAAATTTTGGGCCATTTCTTGTATGCAAATACCTTAAGGCAATTAATTATTTTTTTATTTTTTTATTTTTTCTAAAAGTAAGAAGAGAAAAAAAAATGCAAGCTGTGTTTTGATTGACAGACAACAAACGGATTAATTTCCAGCGGCATTGAATTGAAAAATATATGGCCGGGGTTGAGAGAAAAAATTAAAAAAACCGATCTGTTTAAGGAATTCTCGGAAAGAGAGCAACGAACTTTTCCTAAAAAAAAAAAAGGGTAGTTGTGTTTGAATAGGTTTATGCATGAAGAAACATTTAATCCTAATTAGAAGGCTTTAAACTAAAATGTAGGCATGTGCATATCTTCAAAAAAAAAAAAAAAAAAAAAAAAAAAAAATTTAAAAAATTAAAAAAATGATTCATTCAAACATTGACCCCATTGTCAGGTAGCTTAGGTTTTAAAAGTAAGGCCGTAGAAATGAAATTTGAGAATTTTTTTTTTTTTTTTTTACAAAACTGAAATTTTTGCCAAAAACCGAAACATTGTTTTTCATTATTTTAAAATCCGGAAAACCGGAAAAAGGAATATTCCATAAAATGCAAAAACCATTAATTTTTTTTTTTTTTTTTTTTTTTAAGTTATTAAAAACGTAGCTGAGGCAACTTTTCAAAGAGATTTTTAAACTTCCTCAAAAAATTTTTTTAAAGGCATTTCCTTCATGGAAAACTCTAATTTCCTTAAAGTACCGGTACAATAATTTTTAAAAAAAACTCATTTTTCAAAAATTCTTGCAAAAGGAGCAGAGTCACGAAAAAAAATTAAGCGGAAAAAAAATTAAATATCATTTCCATTGATTTTGAATTTGATAAAAAAAACCTCCAGGATATATATAAACAGGCATTCCCAAAAAGCTCACATAGTATTTAAGCAAAAATTATTTCTCATTATTGCGCAATCTTTTCCCCTTAAAGAAGCATCTAACATAAGCGATAATCATTCAACATTGGAATGCAGAAAAGACTTGTCAAAACTCGTCAATCAAACCTAGGACAAAACAAAGCATCGTGTTTCATCCGATTTATTTATTTTTATAGCCTCAACGAGTTAGTTGTTTACGATAAGATAAGGGCGTGATACGTTCTTAAATTTTAAAGCAAACAAATTGAGCGGATTTATTATTTTTTTTGTTGCATCATATTAAAGCAGATTTTTAAAAATTTTAAGTCGGCAAAAAATTTTGATTCATTCCCATCAAACTGTCAATAGCTCAAACGAAATGATGGCTATATACCATATTTATTCATTGACCAAGTCCGAAAATGGATGAAAGCTCAAAAAAAAAAAAGGCTTTCTAAGCATGAAGTCATGGTGATGGAATTCGAGCACTGCTACATGTCTTTTTTTTTTTTTTTTTTTTAATTAGTTTCAGTTTACCGATTGGTTTGCTTGTTTTCGGTCCGAGTATAATTAGGACCGTTATATTTTTAAAAATTCAAGAAAAAAAAAAAGAAAGAAAGGTCAATTTTCTCAAATGGCTATCTCTAAAATTTTAATCTCCCCTCACCGTTTTCTCAAATGGTACAACGGATTAGTGACCTTTTTCTCAAACGGTATGCAGCCTGAATTTCGACTGCTCCGAAGAACAAGTACCTATTTTTTTTTTAGCCGTACAAAAACCACCTATCTTTTTTGTGTTACTGCAAAAATGATCTATCGTATATAGTAATGACCATTTAAATAGATCGTTTATAAGTCGTCAAAAAAAAGATAGGTAGTTTTTGGGTGAATCTAATTTGCCTAATAACGGGCTCGTTGCGGGCCCGTTGCGAGCCCGTTAAAAAAGTCTATTTTGCCTAATAAAAAAAAAAAAAAAAAAAAAAAAATACAATTGTCCGCCCGTTCCAAGCCATCTAAAACCATCAACATTTCAAACCAGCACGACCCCAAAATGAAAGCTCTCGTCCTCAACGACCCTTTAAAAAGAAAAAATTCCTAAAAAATCATCCACCGGGGGATGAAAATAATTTTTTTTTAATTTTCCAATACCCGAGTCAGAAATGGCCTACGAGCCCATGTTGGGGCTTAAAAATTTTAACGAGTCCCACCGGAAATTGAAAGCTCTCGTCCTAAACGACCCTTCAGAAAGAAAAAATTCCTAAAAAATCATCCCCCGGGGGATGAAAATAATTTTCTTTTAATTTTCCAATACCCGAGTCAGAAATGGCCTACGAGCCCATGTTGGGGCTTAAAAATTTTAACGAGTCCCACCGGAAATTGAAAGCTCTCGTCCTAAACGACCCTTAAGAAAGACAAAATTCCGAAAAAATCATCCCCCGGGGGATGAAAATAATTTTTTTTTAATTTTCCAATACCCGAGTCAAAAATGGCCAACGAGCCCATGTTGGGGCTTAAAAATTTTAACGAGTCCGACCGGAAAATGAAAGCTCTCGTCCTCAACGACCCTTTAAAAAGAAAAAATTCCTAAAAAATCATCCCCCGGGGGATGAAAATAATTTTCTTTTAATTTTCCAATACCCGAGTCAGAAATGGCCTACGAGCCCATGTTGGGGCTTAAAATTTTAACGAGTCCCACCGGAAATTGAAAGCTCTCGTCCTAAACGACCCTTAAGAAAGACAAAATTCCGAAAAAATCATCCCCCGGGGGATGAAAATATTTTTTTTTAATTTTCCAATACCCGAGTCAAAAATGGCCAACGAGCCCATGTTGGGGCTTAAAAATTTTAACGAGTCCGACCGGAAAATGAAAGCTCTCGTCCTCAACGACCCTTTAAAAAGAAAAAATTCCTAAAAAATCATCCCCCGGGGAAAGAAAATAATTTTTTTTTAATTTTCCAATACCCGAGTCAGAAATGGCCTACGAGCCTCTGTCGGGACTAATAAATTTTAACGAGCCCCACCGGAAATTGAAAGCTCTCGTCCTAGACGACCCTTCAGAAAGAAAAAATTCTTAATTCATCCCCCGGGGGATGATTTTTTAGGAATCTTTTCTTTCTGAAGGGTCGTTTAGGACGAGAGCTTTCAATTTCCGGTGGGACTCGTTAAAATTTTTAAGCCCCAACATGGGCTCGTAGGCATTTTTGACTCGGGTATTGGAAAATTAAAAAAAAATTATTTTCATCCCCCGGGGGATGAAAATAATTTTTTTTAATTTTCCAATACCCGAGTCAAAAATGGCCAACGAGCCCATGTTGGGGCTTAAAAATTTTAACGAGTCCGACCGGAAAATGAAAGCTCTCGTCCTCAACGACCCTTTAAAAAGAAAAAATTCCTAAAAAATCATCCCCCGGGGAAAGAAAATATTTTTTTTTAATTTTCCAATACCCGAGTCAGAAATGGCCTACGAGCCTCTGTCGGGACTAATAAATTTTAACGAGCCCCACCGGAAATTGAAAGCTCTCGTCCTAGACGACCCTTCAGAAAGAAAAAATTCTTAATTCATCCCCGGGGGATGATTTTTTAGGAATCTTTTCTTTCTGAAGGGTCGTTTAGGACGAGAGCTTTCAATTTCCGGTGGGACTCGTTAAAATTTTTAAGCCCCAACATGGGCTCGTAGGCCATTTTTGACTCGGGTATTTGGAAAATTAAAAAAAAATTATTTTCATCCCCCGGGGGATGATTTTTTAGGAATTTTTTCTTTCTTAAGGGTCGTTTAGGACGAGAGCTTTCAATTTCCGGTGGGACTCGTTAAAATTTTTAAGCCCCAACATGGGCTCGTAGGCCATTTCTGACTCGGGTATTGGAAAATTAAAAAAAAATTATTTTCATCCCGCGGTGGATGATTTTTTAGGATTTTTTTCTTTTTAAAGGGTCGTTGAGGACGAGAGCTTTCATTTTGGGGTCGTGCTGGTTTGAAATGTTGATGGTTTTAGATGGCTTGGAACGGGCGGACAATTGTATTTTTTTTTTTTTTTTTTTTTTTTTTTTTTATTAGGCAAAATAGACTTTTTTAACGGGCTCGCAACGGGCCCGCAACGAGCCCGTTATTAGGCAAATTAGATTCACCCGTAGTTTTTCAACTGTCCAAAAAAAGATAGGTACTTTTTGTACTGCTAAAAAAAAAATAGGTACTTGTTCTTCGGAGCAGTCGATTTGACCGGTTTCTCACCCCAACATTTCCAAAAAAATTAGTACAAAAGACCTTTTTCTTCTTTTTTAGTTTTTAGCGGTAGCTAAACTATTTTTTTTTTATTTATCTTTTATTTTTATGCCCTGTCAATCATTTAAACTTAGAATGGGGAAAAATATGCCTTGACCAAAAAGTTCTGCTTCCTCTGATAAATTAACTAAGGTTCAGTTTTCCTGGGAATAGTTTATTTTCAGGTATTTTTATTTTTGAAAAATTTTGGTGTAAAAATAAAGTGCATTAATTAAAAAATTTATTTGCGTTATAAAAAGTATTACAAATCTTTTTTTCCTGTGTGTAGTAATTTGTTAAATGGGGGTTAAAAATTGTTAATCAAAACAGTCGGAATAAGCGCGGAAGCGTTGTGACGTCATATGTTAAGTCATAGAATGCGATGCTTTCAATGTTTATAAACGGCTAAGCCACCGCATTCTTGGAAACTTTTTTCGGACAGAACGATATTAACATATGACGTCACAACGCTTCCGCGTTTAGTCCGACCGTTTTGATTTACAATTTTTAACCTCCAACTTTAGCTAATTATTGCATACAAAAAAAAAAATTATTTTAATACTTTTTATAGGGCAGTCTCCACTTGATGACGTTCACGGCATTCGCGTTGTCCGTCATCGCGGTTAACGTAATCGCACCGGAAGTACTTTGCAGGTTTTGCTCCCGTAAACGTTTGTGGCATAAAAAGAGTACCGTATATTTCATTAAGTATACAAAATTGGCTTACCCAGAATTTGTTTTGGAACAGATTTATTGTCTTCCCCATGCCCGAATTAAAATTTTTCTTTTTAAATCCGTAAAAACATCTTTCAAAACCGCCATTTTTAATGTTTGTAAATAGAAAAAAGCAGAAGATGATCAAAAAAATCGTGGTAAAAGATCCACAAAACTTCCGGTGCGATTACGTTCATCGAGAAGGCGGATAACGCGAATGCGGTGAACGTTATCAAGTGGAGACTGCCCTTATGACATAAATAATTTTTTAAATTCATGTACTTTATTTTTACACCAAAATTTTTCAAAAATAAAAATAGGCTTGTATTTATTCGGTCTGTTTTTTTTTTTTATTTTTTTTTTGTCTGTATTTTCGACTTTTTTGTCAGTATTTAATTTAAAAAAAGCAAGAAAAAATCTTTTTTGTCAGTAAAAAAAAAAAAAATTAATCAATTACGAAATTTTAAAATTTTCTTGGGTCAGTGTAGTTGACGGTACAATTTTAAGCTCGAATTTTGGGACTATAACCAAGATTTAGAGCTTTTTTTGAGCTTTCCGAAAAACCAAGTCTCCAAATTTGAGCTTCAAAATTAAAGAATATATAAGCGTAATAATCAATAATGTACCGCTAAATTCACGGGCGGTGCAATATTGGAAGACATACACCAATGTATTGCGCTAAATTTGAGCTTTTAAAAAACCAACATACCAAATTTTTGGCTTTTAAATTAAGGCTTTCACAATTTCTTTTTTAAAAAATGCCGTGTACCGCAAGCTTCACACATCATAATTGGGTAGGTTCAGAACCCAAACCAATTGCATATCATTCTCCTAAATTTGAGCTTTCAAAATGCATAACTTGCACACGTAAGGCTAGCAGAATTGTGTAAAAAAAAAAAAAAAAATAAAAAAAAAGCACCGCCGATTTCACGCCATTGAATTTGCAAGCTCAAATTTTTGCACCATGGCCAGCATTTAGAGCTTTTTTTAAGCTTTCAAAAAAACCCATATCTCCCATAAAAACTAAAGATACAGACCAAAAAATTAATACGGCCAAAAGTAAATATTTTTACTGTCCAAATCCAATTTAATGGCTGACAAAAAAGTATTTTTACTGACTAAAAAATTACAGACCAAATCAGAAAAAAAAACAGACCAAATACCAATGAAAATACCTGAAAATACCTTATTCTAAAATCTCAGGAATAAGGAATCCCGTTTTTTAGAATTTTAATCATGTCGGGATTTAGGGCCTCTTTACAGTAAGTAATTTATACAATACCAGTTGTCTTTTGACAAGTTTTACAGTACATCCAGAAAGCTTTCTACCCCCCCATAAGTTTTCACATTTTTAACGCATTCGTTAGGGTGGCCCTTATTTTACGAATTTTTGAATTTCGGCGAACCCAAAATTTTTTTATAGTAATCCCTGAATTTTTTTTTCAGATTTTTCCGACATCGTTTAGCCGTGTCCTTAGGGACCTAAAAATTTCTAGGGACCAAAAAATCAAAAATTTTATTTTTATGTAAAAGTATTTCTTTCCTATTCGAATTTTTATGCAGTTTACGAAAAAAAAAGTTAGAATGCATTTATGACAAACGATTCCTGTGCTATAGAGGACGAAAATATGAAGAATTTCGCAAAAAATTTTGGCTGAGGCATATTTTGCTAATTTTTTACTTATTTTGGCCTGTATCGTCAAAACCGTACGAGTTATACATATACCTTTTTAACTACATTTTCGTAATCTGCATAAAAATCCGAACAGAAAACAATTATTTTAATATAAAGATAAAATTTTTGATTTTTTGGTCTTTATGGAAATTTAAAAATTTTTAGGCGTCGGGACAACATCCAAAAAATCTGAAAAAATTCAGGCATCTTCTTTCCATTACTATAAAAGAATTAGGGGGTACGTTCACGGAATTTCAAAACTTTGTAAAATAAGGGCTACTCTAGTATTTATCCCGACTCGTTTTCTGTATTACAGATTTTTTTGTAATTTGTATAGGCCAATCCTATTTTATTTTATTCTATTTTACCCCTTCAATTAATACTTAAGGGTGTACTAGCTACTTTTAAAAACTGCAATTTCTGAAGTAGGCAACCATGTATTTAGGAGATATCCTTTTCCGTCGATAAACCGTAGGAAATATTATAAGATGATGAAATTTTACACTAAATTGCCATTTGACAATAAAGCAAAATATTTTTTTTTTTTACGTTAGGGGTATTAAGGTTTGCAAAAATATGAATTTATGATGCCCTTTGGGCACGATTTGTCTGGACTGGTGGTTGACAATCGGTTTTCTGACGACCGGGTGAGAATCATTATACTATTGAAACCGTACCATGTTTTAAAATCCAAATTGAATCTTTTTTTCCCAATATTTTCTTGGTCTTGAATTTTACGTGGCAGGTACTGTTTTCTTTTTCCTCGTACTCGTCCATTCTCTTTTTCTCCGAGGCTCTTTTACCTCTTTTTTTTTATTATTAGAGATGCCTGTTTCCTCGGGGTTTCCCCTCTTTTGTTTCTTCAGAGTTTTCATTTCAGGTTGCCTCCCCGGCTTTTTCTTCTTAACTTGCTTTTCATCTTTTTTTTATTAATTAATTAATTAATTAATTTTTTTTTTTATTTTGCGGCTTTAAATTTTTTTGTAGCAAAGGCTTTAGCTGATTTCGCTTCAATTTCTTTTTTTTCTTTTTTTTTTTTGGCCGGTTGTTACGGCAACGCTCAAGCGTCATCTTTGGGGGGTCAAAAATGATTTTTTTTATTCATTAAAAGTCGTTCTGCCATATCCCCCCCCCCCCGTGAAATGTTCTGGGGGATAAAAAAAAATCGTCGGTCATATTTCCCCCACGAAAATTTTTGGGGGGTGAGAAAAATATCTTACCTCAGAAGTCACTGGAAAAATGAGAATCTTTTTCTTCGCTCTAATCGCGCATAGATATAACGCATTTTTTAAAAATTAGTATTAAACATTTAAAAAATCTGAAATTCTTCGGAACTAAAATTTTGCAAAGAACAAGTTTTTTTTTTTTTTTTTTTTTTTTTTTTTTCAACTTAGAGCAAATGGGCTGGTAAAATTGAACGTTTTTTTAAAAAAGTGAGTTAGATTGCATAATTAAAAAAATTTAAATTATTTTCATTTTGGCATGTTTATTACATGAGACAAATGCTAACGTTAGATATGTCAAACCCCTCCCTTCCCTAACCTGCTCACGTGTTTTATGGACGACCCCATAGGCAGATTTATTTTTATTTTAGTTTAAGATGCACTGCCGGATCCAGACATTTTTTTACGGAAAATTTAAAATGAGCCCAAAACTTGAAATTCTATCATGGGTAAAATTTTCCAATGAAACCGCATTTTACATATTGTAAAATGGTTTTAGTTCAGGGGAGAGCGAGCGCCCCATCCCCCCTGGATCCGCCATTGCTAAGATGAAGGCTTATGTCCCAAATATTTTAATTTTGGAAATTCGACATTTCTCTTTACTACAACCATCATCAAATTCAATCATAACGGTGAACATTATCAACCACATATATTTATTTAATTTTAATATTGATTTAATTTAATTTATTCGACCCTTCAACGACCAAATAAATTTTAAAATCAAATGCATCTTTTTTTTTTTTTTTTTTTTTTTTTTTTTTTTTTTTTTTTACCTTATTTTTGAACTCAGATACTATATTGGATTTTTCAAGTTTGTTTGGATAGCAAAAGCCTGGTAAAAGTAGACAAAAAAATTCCGACACTATTCATTCTTGGAATTGACCAATTAAGCGTAACAAAAATGTCACTCATTTCTTTACTTATAAGGGTTAAATTCTGGGAAACATAAGAAAGATATGACGCTTACGGGTTTCAAACGTTCAAACCTGTTTTTTAAAATTGCTACTTTTAGTGGAACAAAGTCCTATGAAACAATTTGTATTTTAAAAAAGGAAGCCTAAAATCTGCCAAAAAGGACTCTTCGGAAAAGCTCAATAGCTTCCTTGTTTATCATCTTTTTTAAAATTTCGAAAGATTTTCGGATTCTGCAATAAATGAGGAACAAAAATCAGGGTAGCAAAGTCTAAAATTTTGCTTTTTTCAACTTGAAAATTAAAGTTGAAAATGAACAAAAAAAAAGACATTTTAGAGCTTCGAATTTGTTCATTTTCCTGGGCCCCCAGAAATGCAAATAGACAAAACAACCCTGATTATTGAAGAAGAAGATCTCCTTTTGCCATTAACGCAAATTCCACCTCTCTAGGTGCATTTGCGGCGAAGCTATTGAAGAAAATTCTCTTATGTAAAATTAACATTGTATTGAAATAGCTAGCATACCCTTAATTTTGATGGTTACCCTACTATGCTTTTTAATTTATATTACTGCTTTTCAAGGCGTAAGTAATTAAGCAGTACTTCCTTATATGACCTTGTAAAATAATTAAGTAAAAATAAATCAATTTCATTTTGAGGTTTTGCAACAATAAAATAATCAGAAAAATGTTTGATGTTGCGAGCAGGAGGTTATAATCTTATTATAGTATGGCTTCATCGTTTGCTCGATCGATAACGAAGCTAATATTATAAGGTTATAGTCTCCAGCTCCCTCCCTAAACCAAAAATATTTCCTGATTTACTGTCCATATTTCTACGTCAAAATTAAATTTTAAGTAAAAATGACTAAATGAAATAAAAACACGTCAAAGGATTTAAATGCTAAATAAATTGAAATTCTCTAATTAACTTTTAAATGATTCGAATGAAATTGACGGAATTTACAATAAAACTTCCGAAAACCTTTTCTCTTTCCCATTTTATAAGTAAAACAATCCTTTTTTTCTTTCAAAATCACCTTAATTATTTCTTCATTTAAATTTGTTTTGGAGAGACATGGGCTAATCCCTCCTTAAAAATAATAACGGCATCGACTAACACGATCCTTAAAAAAAATTACATTATTAAATAAATGATAAGACATGTCTTATCGTTAAACAATCTTACCGATGCTTAAGCTTAAAATCGTTCCATAAAAAACTATGTGCTAATAAATGAATGAGGAAATTTATTTTTATGTGTCACACATAGACTAAAGCGCAAAATTCGATTATATTCTGTTACTGCTTTTGACGGCGAAAGCACCGTAAATTGGGGTGAAGTTGAAAGGAAATTCAAAAAAAAAAAATTCTAGGTTTATTTTAGGCACTAAAAATTAAATTTTTTACTTAAGTATCCCAAAAACAATATCCACTTAATGAAATTAAAAAATTTCATTTTTTAGTGCCAAAAACAAACCTAGAATTTTTTTTTGAATTTCCTTTCAACTTCACCCCACCTTTTAAACTTCACCCTAATCTACGGTAATTAAGAAGTGCTTGTTTGCGCCTCAACAGTAAAATCTATTTATTCCATCTTAAAAATTTCCATCTTAAAATTTTTTTTGAAGCATTTAAAATCCTTTAACAAGTTTTTACTCCACTAGTTTTCAAATTTGCCATAGTCGATCATTTTTCCCGCAAATTTTATTATTAAAATTTAAATAATATTTAAAATTTTAACTTTGAAAACTTCGGAAAACATTTCGCGGATCCGCCCCATAAGGGCAGTCTCCACTTGATAACGTTCACCGCATTTGCGTTATCCGCCTTCTCGATGAACGTAATCGCACCGGAAGTTTTGTGGATCTTTTACCACGATTTTTTTGATCATCTTCTGCTTTTTTCTATTTACAAACATTAAAAATGGCGGTTTTGAAAGATGTTTTTACGGATTTAAAAACAAAAATTTTAATTCGGGCATGGGGAAGACAATAAATCTGTTCCAAAACAAATTCTGGGTAAGCCAATTTTGGATACTTAATGAAATCTACGGTACTCTTTTTATGCCACAAACGTTTATGGGAGCAAAACCTGCAAAGTACTTCCGGTGCGATTACGTTAACCGCGATGACGGACAACGCGAATGCCGTGAACGTCATCAAATGGAGACTGCCCTATAAGAAGTTTCCCTTCAGTTAAGGAAATTTTAACGAAAATGAACCAAAAATAACGAAAAATGAACGAAAATTAAGATAATTAACAAAAAATTAACGTAAAATGATAAAAAAATTAACTGGATATTAAGAAAAATTTCCGAAAAATTTCCGATAAATTGAAAAAAAAAAAAAAAAAAAAAAAAACGAAAAATTAACGTATAATTAAGAGTAATTATAGAAAACTAGCTGCGACGCGCTCGCTTCGCTCGCGCTCTGCATCTAGTTAAGTCAATGAAAAAATGGCAATTTTAAACATTTCGAGATATAGAAAGGGCATTATGGTCGCTGTCAGTATGCAATGGATTTTTTCAAACTTAACCGAATCAAAAAAAATTTTTTTTCTGCGCAGAAAAATTTTATTGATTGATTTTGTTTTAGGCTAATTAGGAAAATTACAATCAATATTTTTTCTCGCTAAAAAAATTGTTTTCAACGTAACTCAACATAAAATTTTTTTCTTTCCAAAAAATTTTTTTTTCACGCAAGGAACATCATTTTTTCCACCTCCTTAGCTGTGTCTGTCTGTATGCAGTGTTTTGTCAGTACGCATTTAAAGGTATTAAATTAGACTCCTTACCACAAGTAAGGAGTTATCTAGAGTGTGCTGTACTTTAAAGTAGGGAGCTTTCTAGAGTTTTACTTGTAGTAGGAAGCACTCTAAGAGTTTTGGTAAAGCACTCTCGAGTGTTTTCCCTTAAGATAGGGGTGTTTTCTAGAGTGTATTTAATCTTAAGATAGGGAACTTTCTAGAGTTTATTTAACCTTAAGGTAGGGAGCTTTCTGGAAAAAATTTTTCCTATAGTAATCATAACGTAGGAAGCATTCTCCAGAGCGTTTAATGCCCAGGTAGAAAGCACTTTAGTGTTTTACTTTATGGTAGGGCGCACTATGAAGTGTTTTTAATCAGAACGTAAGGTGTACTCTCTAGAGCGTTTCTTACCCGGGTTGGGAGCTCTCTTGAGTGTTTCTTACCTGTGTTAGAGAGCACTCTAGTGCTTCTTACCTGTAGTAGTATCACTCTGAAGTGTTTTACCTTAAGGTAGGGAGCACTCTATACGGTATAAACTGTTTCAGGGGCGGATTGGCCTTAGAAATCGGCCCGGGCGTTTAAGAAATGTCGGCCTTAATAATGCTCCTCATCACCCCCACCCCCCCCCCCCCCCCCCCCCGCTCAACAAAAACTTTGTAACGAATTTTTTTTTTTTTTTTTTTTTTTTGAAGTTAGAGGTTTTTAATATTATTTTCCCGAAAATAATTTAACAAATTACGCAAATATTACTCAAATTTTTTACTAAAACATCAGCAGTTTGGACAATTTATTGCTTGAAGAAGTTTAAGGAAATGTTCCAAAAATTTTAGAAGGAATGCTATTTAATTCAACTACATGACTTGCCTCTATATTTATCTCTTGCTTTTAATGTTAAGCTTTTGGAGAGCAAGGGATAGAAAGGCCGAGGCCTTTAAAAAGAGTGCGGCCGGCCGAACTTTTTTTACTTTTGCCGGCCTTTTAGTTTTGCTTGAATTAAAGATTTACAGTATTATTTTTTAGAGCTGATTTTTATTTTCTGTATGCTCGATTTTATTAAGTAGGGAATTAACACTGCATGTATCAATTTAATTTTTTTTCGTTTCAAAAAAAAAAAAAAATTACCAAGAGCTTTTAAACCGGCCCCATTTGAAACCGGCCCATCGGGCGTTCCCCCTTCCGCCCTTATGGCCAGTCCGCCTCTGTAAATAAACTTTATGTATGAAGTCAAGATATGTGTTTGTCAGTAGTGAAAAATGTTTGGGAAAAAATGTCTCGGGATACATCTCGACGTTAAAAGAACTTTAAATAATAAATTTTAATTTAAATAATAATTTAAATTTTAACTGAAAATTTTAAATAATATTTTGTAATTTAACTTTTGGGCTTTTATATTAGACGACATGAACAAAAACAGGAACTTGACTTAGAAAATTTCTTGTAAATTGTAGAAAGTTTTACTATAAAAACCTACTATTAAAAAGCAAATAAAATCTTGCATTTTCTCATTAAGCTCAGTTTTAAATCTAAAATACAAGAATGTTTCTAAAAAAAAAAAAATTGCTTGCAATAAAAGTATTATTTTTTACAAAAATTTAAATATTAGTCGAAATTTATTGTGCCTAAATTGACGGTTACAGACATTCCACAAACATTTTCTTCCATATTGACCCCCAAAACGTAGTCCTACATCAAAAAATACCTGCGTACGGACATCGCCCAAATGCAGAAAAAATTCTTGCGTCAAAAAAATTTTTTGGAAAAAAAAATTTAGAAACGAATCCCTGCAAGATGTTTGTTTGTCGGCACAGTGGTCCTGAACAAAAATATTATTCGACTAAAATGTCAAAAAAAACTGCTAATGAGGCTTTGTTAGGAAACATATTAACTACCAAAATCCACTAAAATCAAAATCGTACCTGATTGTCTTCCCCTATTCCCGACAACCCCCCCGGCCCCTCAATTTTTTTTTCAAGGCTTGTTGCATACCAAGGCTTGTTACATATTATATGAAAACCCATTGGAAACGCTTTAAAACGAGACCTCGCCGAGGTTTATATCTTTTACAGGGACGGAGATATCGTCGTTTCAATAGCCCAAAATTAAGTGTTTAATTTTAGATCTCTCAAACGATAATATATGATATCTCTGTCCCGGCAAAAGATACAAAACTCGGCAAAGTCTCATTTGAAAGCATTTCCAATGGGCTTTCATATGATATGCAACAAGCCTTGAAAAAAAATTGAGGGGCCCGGGGGGTTGTGGGGGGTAGGGGAAGACAATCACATAAGATTTTGATTTTAGTGGATTTTGGTTGCTAACATGTTTCCTAACAAAGCCTCATTAGCAGTTTTTTTTGACATTTTAGTCGAATAATATTTTTCTTCAGGAGCACTGTGTCGGTAGAGAAAAATTTTTTTTTTACCAAAAACATTTGTCTCATGATGTGTGTTTGTCTGTAGTGAAAAATTTTTTGGAAAGGAAATATAGTAAAAAAAAAAAAAAAAAAAAACTGCGTACAACAGACAAACATACATCATTTCGAAAAAAAAAAATTCACATCAAACACACAAACATACATCATTTCGAGAAAAAAAATTTTTTTCGCATAAAATTTCTTTTTTTTGGGAAACTCTGTCCGTACGCAGTGATTTTTTTTTTGAGTGATTCAGGGGAAACTCTCTCTGTACGCAGTGATTTTTTTTCAAAAAAAAAAATCACCGCCTAACTCAAACTAACCTAAGGTTCAAAAAAAAAAAAAAAAAAAAAAAAAAAAATCACCGCCTACAGACAGACGCAGAAAAATTTTAAAAAAAACTGCGTACGGACAAAGTTTCCAAAAAAAAAAAAAAAAATCACTGCGTACGGACAAAGTTGCCCAAAAAAAAAAAATCACTCAAAATTTTTTTTTGGGGAAAATTTTTTTTACCCAAAACAAAAAAATCACTGCAACGGACAACGTCCATAAGCCTTAAAAAATTTTTTTTGGAAAAAAATTTTTTTTGGGGAAAATTTTTTTTACCCAAAACAAAAAAATCACTGCAACGGACACCGTCCATAAGCCTTTTATATATATAGAAGAATTAACGATGAATTTTAAAAAAATGACTATGAATTAAAAAAATTAAGAAAAAATTAACGTCAAATTAAGAAAATATATCCAAAAATTAAGAAATATTAAGGAAAAATATTTAAAATTTTAACTTTAATAAAACTTCAAAAACTTCATTACGCGGACCTGCCCCATAAGAAGTTCACTTCAAAACGAATATTTCAAAATTTTTAGATAAATTTTTCAATAAAATTTTATCAAAAATCTTTCAGGCACGGACTGGGGCGCCGAGCCACCGGGGAAATCCCGGTGCGCCTTCCTGGATGTAGCACCCTGGCGCCCTTAATTCTGTTCCGTTCCCGACCAAAAAAAATGCATTCCTAAAAAAAAATGCATTCCTAATCCGTTTTTCCTAGAAATTTTGTGTCCAAAATTTTTTTCCTAACCGTCTTTCTTCCTGATTTTTAAATTTTTGGATTTCTGAAATAAAATTTTCTGAAATGAATATTTTTCATAAAATTTCCTAGAATGAAAATATTTTTTAAATCCCTAAGGGAATTTTAGGAAATTTAATTTTAGGGATTTTAGGAAAATTTATTATAGGGATTTCAAGAAATTTTTTTTTAGGAATCAAAAATTTTTAGTAAAATCAATTAAAATGATATTTTTTTGGAAAAAAATAAATTAGGATTTTTTTTTTTTTTTTTTTTTTTTTTTTTTTTTTTTTTTTTTTAAATAGGAAAAATAGATTAGAAATTTATTTTTTTAGGAAAAATAAATTAGGAATTTATATTTTTAGGAAAAATGGGTTAGGAATTTATTTTTTTAGGAAAAATAAATTAGGAATTTAAATTTTTAGGAAAAATGGATTAGGAATTTATTTTTTAAGAGAAATAAATTAGGGATTTTTTTTTTAGGAAAAATGGATTAGGAATTTTTATTTTTTATTTTTTTTTATTTTTTTTATTTATTTATTTTTTTTTTTTTTTAGGAAAAATGGATTAGGAATTTATTTTTTAAGAGAAATAAATTAGGAATCTTTTTTTTTTTAGGAAAAATGGATTAGGAATTTCTTTTTTTAGGAAAAATGGATTAGGAATTTATTTTTTTAGGAAAAATAAATTAGGAATTTATTTTTTTAGGAAAAATGGATTAGGAATTTATTTTTTTAGGAAAAATAAATTAGGAATTTAAATTTTTAGGAAAAATGGATTAGGAATTTATTTTTTAAGAGAAATAAATTAGGGATTTTTTTTTTAGGAAAAATGGATTAGGAATTTTTATTTTTTATTTTTTTTTATTTTTTTTATTTTTTTTTTTTTTTTTAGGAAAAATGGATTAGGAATTTATTTTTTAAGAGAAATAAATTAGGAATTTTTTTTTTTTAGGAAAAATGGATTAGGAATTTCTTTTTTTAAGGGCAGTCTCCACTTGATAACGTTCACCGCATTCGCGTTATTCGCCTTCTCGATGAACGTATTCGCACCGGAAGTTCTGTGGATCTTTTACCACGATTTTTTTGATCATCTGCTTTTTTTTTATTTACAAACATTAAAAATGGCGATTTTGAAAGATGTTTTTACGGTTTTAAAAAGAAAACTTTTAATTCGGGCATGGGGAAGACAAAAAATCTGTTCCAAAACAAATTCTGGGTAAGCCAATTTTGTATACTTAATGAAATATAGGGTACTCTTTTTATGCCACAAACGTTTACGGGAGCAAAACCTGCAAAGTACTTCCGGTGCGATTACGTTAATCGCGATGACGGACAACGCGAATGCCGTGAACGTCATCAAGTGGAGACTGCCCTTTAGGAAAAATGGATTAGGAATTTATTTTTTTAGGAAAAATAAATTAGGAATTTATTTTTTTAGGAAAAATGGGTTAAGAATTTATTTTTTTAGGAAAAATAAATTAGGAATTTATATTTTTAGGAAAAATGGATTAGGAATTTATATTTTTAGGAAAAATGGGTTAGGAATTTATTTTTTTAGGAAAAATAAATTAGGAATTTATATTTTTAGGAAAAATGGATTAGGAATTTATATTTTTAGGAAAAATGGGTTAGGAATTTATTTTTTAAGAGAAATAAATTAGGGATTTTTTTTTAGGAAAAATGGATTAGGAATTTCTTTTTTTAGGAAAAATGGATTAGGAATTTATTTTTTTAGGAAAAATAAATTAGGAATTTATTTTTTTAGGAAAAATGGGTTAAGAATTTATTTTTTTAGGAAAAATAAATTAGGAATTTATATTTTTAGGAAAAATGGATTAGGAATTTATATTTTTAGGAAAAATGGGTTAGGAATTTATTATTTTAGGAAAAATAAATTAGAATTTATATTTTTAGGAAAAATGGATTAGGAATTTATTTTTTAGGAAAAATGGGTTAGGAATTTATTTTTTAAGAGAAATAAATTAGGGATTTTTTTTTAGGAAAAATGGATTAGGAATTTTTATTTATTTCTATTTTTTTTTTTTTTTTTTTGTTAGGAAAAATGGATTAGGAATTTATTTTTTAAGAGAAATAAATTAGGAATTTTTTTTTTTTTTAGGAAAAATGGATTAGGAATTTCTTTTTTTAGGAAAAATGGATTAGGCATTTATTTTTTAGGAAAAATAAATTAGGATTTTTTTTTTTAGGAAAAATGGGTTAAGAATTTATTTTTTAGGAAAAATAAATTAGGAATTTATATTTTTAGGAAAAATGGATTAGGAATTTATATTTTTAGGAAAAATGGGTTAGGAATTTATTTTTTTAGGAAAAATAAATTAGGAATTTATATTTTTAGGAAAAATGGATTAGGAATTTATATTTTTAGGAAAAATGGGTTAGGAATTTATTTTTTAAGAGAAATAAATTAGGGATTTTTTTTTAGGAAAAATGGATTAGGAATTTCTTTTTTTAGGAAAAATGGATTAGGAATTTATTTTTTTAGGAAAAATAAATTAGGAATTTATTTTTTTAGGAAAAATGGGTTAAGAATTTATTTTTTTAGGAAAAATAAATTAGGAATTTATATTTTTAGGAAAAATGGATTAGGAATTTATATTTTTAGGAAAAATGGGTTAGGAATTTATTTTTTTAGGAAAAATAAATTAGGAATTTATATTTTTAGGAAAAATGGATTAGGAATTTATATTTTTAGGAAAAATGGGTTAGGAATTTATTTTTTAAGAGAAATAAATTAGGGATTTTTTTTTAGGAAAAATGGATTAGGAATTTTTATTTATTTCTATTTTTTTTTTTTTTTTTTGTTAGGAAAAATGGATTAGGAATTTATTTTTTAAGAGAAATAAATTAGGAATTTTTTTTTTTTTTAGGAAAAATGGATTAGGAATTTCTTTTTTTAGGAAAAATGGATTAGGAATTTATTTTTTTAGGAAAAATAAATTAAAAATTTATATTTTTAGGAAAAATGGGTTAGGAATTTATATTTTTAGGAAAAATAAATTAGGAATTTATTTTTTTAGGAAAAATAAATTAGGAATTTATATTTTTAGGAAAAATGGGTTAGGAATTTATTTATTTGGAAAAATGGATTAGGAATTTATTTTTGTAGGAAAAATCGTACCTAGGGAATCCTCTGCTGCATCAGCTTGTTCAGCATTTAAATTTTTAAAAAATTTGGCGCTCTTTCCAGTCCGTAGCTCGCGCCCTAAAAAATTGCCAGTCCGTGCCTGAAATCTTTGATGATCCTTAAAAATTTTCAACGAAATTTATGATAAAAATTTTGCACAAAATATTGTAAATTTTTGACTAATTTTAAGGAAAAAAGGAAAATTTTTAGAAAATGTTTTAGATTTTGCTTGATTTTTGATAAAATTTTATTGACAAAGGGGGCCACGTGGACTAATATAAGGGCTTGAAGGATTTAGGGGGATCATTAACATTTTTTGAAATGAAAATGTAGATGATTTTTGATTATTGAAAAATTATAAGACATTTTTTGAATTTTGTAAAAAATTTTGATAAAAACTATTAAAAATTTTAATTTTTGTCGTAGGACTACGTCTTGGGGGGGGAATCTGTCTGTTCAGGTGTCCGGTGTCGCACTGTTCGCACCAAAAATTTGATTTAAAATTTTAAAAAAATTTTTCAACTTTTCAAAAATTTTAAGTTTTTTTCGTGCCAGGAAAAAAAATGATTTTTTTTTTAACTTTTGGCCTTTTTTAATAGTAAAATTAGACGACATGAACGAAAGCAAGGCCGGGATGCGAGGCCGGTGGCATTTTATCGGCATCGACATCGCTGCCGGCATCGGAATCGGTAAAAAAAAAAAAAAAAAAATTCGGAATCAGCATCGGCATCGAAATCTGTGGAAAATAATTTGCCGGAATCGGCATCGCAGATTCTGAAGTCGGAATCGAAGCCGGCATCGGTATTAAGTATTTCACCAAAGAAAAAAAATGATTGAGAGCAAAAAAAAATTTTATATTTAAAATAACAAATTAAAAATTTGAAAAAGTTAAAAATTTTAAATGAAGGTCAGATTAAGAACAGATTTACTTCATCGAATTGGAAGTATAAAAAAAAAAAAATGCGAAAAAAATTTTTTCTCTGAAAATGAAATTATCTATCCGCTTTAAAACTTTAAAATTCTCAATTTTTTTCTACAAGGAAAACAAGAGAGGCATTTTTTTTATTTCTAATCTTTTTTTTTTCGTGGAATCGGAATCGGCGGAATTTTTTACTCATTTTTGAAATCATCGGAATCATCGCCGCAAAAATATTTTTTCCACTAATCGGCTTCGGCATCGGCATCGGCATCAAAATTACTTGCGACCCATGGCGGCCGATGCCTGCATCGGCTTCGGCTTCGGCATCGGCATCGGCAGTGCATCCCTTAAGCAAGGACTTTAAAAATTTCTTGTAAATTTTTTTTCAATTTTTTAAAATTAAATTTTACAAGAAATTTAAACCGGAAAGTTAAAATTTTATTTTAAAATTAGATCGGAAATGAAAACGCAGAAAGAAAACTAAAACGTTATTTAAATTTTCCAACTGTTTCTTTTGCAACAAGCACTTTTAATTTTAACTTTAAATTTCTTGTTAATTTTTTAGAAAAGTTGGAAATAATTAGTCGAAATTTTATTTCAACTTTCCCAATTTAAAATATTGATATTAAAACAATGCTTTAGCTCATATTCCTTGCTAAAGCAAAAAGGGCAATATTTAGCGGGGGGAAAAAAAAAAATTAAATGTCGAAAAATTCGAATTTTTTGACCGAAAACAAGAAAAAGAAAAATGCCTTAAAATTTTTAAATCGTTTGTTTGTTTAAATTTAGCAATATTAAGGACAGTACCCCAAAGACGTAGTCCTACATAGGGATATGCCTCATCCCCTGAATGTTTTTTTTGAAATAAATTGCATTTGGCTATCCAGCCCTGGCAGCACTTTTTTTGACGTAGGACTAGGTCTTACCCCGTAACCCCGCAACCTGGGAACTTTGTCTATGGCGTCCGTGAGGCGTCACACGTTCGCAAATTTTAAACATTTCGAAAATTTTTAACTCATTTTTGAAAGTTTTCAAGTAATTTTCGACAAAATTTTTAACTCATTTTGAAAATTTTCGACTATTTTTGAATAATTTCGATAAAATTAATTTAATTTGAATTAAATTTTCAAATTTTTGACCCATTTGGTCAAAATTGAGGTAATTTGATTAAAATTTTAATTTTAAAATAATAATTTACGAGTAAATAACGAATATTAACTAAAATTAACGGAAATTATCGAGAATTCACGGAAATTAACCAAAAATTTAAATTTTTTAATTTTTTGTCAGAAAGTTTCTTTTAAATTTTTTAGAAAGTTTCTTTTAAATTTTTGAAAATTTTCGAGTAATTTTTGAAAATTAAGAAAATTAATTAATTAATAGGAGTATTAATTTTATGTAAATTTATTAATTAAATATAATATTTTCGAATATTTATTTTCGAGGCAAATTTCTTTCGAGGAAAATTTCTTTCGAGGCAAATTTCTTTCGAGGCAAATTTCTTTCGAGGCAAATTTCTTTAGAGGCAAATTTCTTTCGAGGCAAATTTCTTTCGACATGGCCACAAAAAAAATAAGTGAAGAAAATTTAGCCCAAAAAACAGTCTTATTACCGTCATCCTTTTTAAATCTTTTTCATTACTTTTCGTTAATTTTTTAAAATTTTCGTACATTTTTAGAAAACTTTCGTTAATTTTCGTCAAATTAATTCAAAAATTATGTTATTATTTATCTTATGTTATTAAATTATATTATTTAAAATGTGGCGCATGGCCACATTCTTTAGTCATTAAAGGGGTAAAAATAATTTTATTTTCAACTTTTTTTTCAAGAGATATGTTTTAGTAATAAAAATTTAATTAAAGTTAACAATTTTTATTAACAATATTGCTAAAATGATGAAATATACATTCAGTAACAGGGACCGAATTTTTTTCTCCGTGAATGATCACGCAACGCCACCCTACCAATTCATATACCAAAAACGATCAACGCTGTTTTTGATCGTTTTTGATCTAGCGTGACCCCTTTTAGACCAAAAACGACCAATGAAATCAAAAATGATCAATTACGATCAAAAGCGATCACGCGGAAAACGAAATTTTTCGGCTCGACCAAAAACGATCATCCGCATGGATCGATCTTGGTCGTTTTTGGTATTTTTTGGTATTTGAATTGGGAGGGCATAAAAAGTTTCACTTCCCTATACTAAAAAGTTAATGTTGAAATAATCAGATTTCAAGAGAGACGTAGTCCTACGTAAATATACGGGTATGCCAACATAGCCTGCTTCATTTTTTTTTTTTTTTTTTTTTTTTTTTTTGTACACCCTGACAATTTTAGGAAATGGCAACCCTGTTGCTGAAAGTTTTGTTTTCTTCTCTTTATTAACTGATAAATGAATCGACACTTATGAAAAGAAAAAAAAAGCTAAGCTAAGATTAAATTCCAAGAAAAATAAATCACTCATAATATTTGGTTTTGTCTTTGCCTAAATTTATTTTATCGTTCTAGAAAAAATAAACACTTGCATGATGAAATTCAAATATTTTATCAACTGTTTTTAAATTTTAATTTACGGCGTCTAATTTTTATTTTTTTGTTTATTTTCAGAATAAAAACGAACGGATCTCTACCCCGAGATAAAAGAAGCAACGGATTGTCCTCTCCCTTAGCCAATTCAAATTCCGAAGACGAGCTCAACCAAATTTTCACGTTCGAAACGTCCAAATCCCTCCCGAGGAACAAAGGCCATTACAACAATCGGCTAACCGTGGAAAATTCCGGTTCCTCCTCCAGGAGCCCCTACGAAAATTTAATTATAAATGTTACACAGATTTAATTACAAATGTTTATGACTCGTTTGATTAAAGCTAAAACTGGTGGTGTTACTTAAAGTATTTACCCGAACTATTTTTTACATCACCCCCTAACCGCCCCCAGGTCCCCCCCCCCCATAGGAAAAAAAAGATTTAATATACCATGTTCTTCGTATATGAAATCTTTTTTTTCCTATGGGGGGGGGGGGGGGCCTGGGGGCGGGTAGGGGGTGATGTAAAAAATAGTTCGGGTAAATACTTTAAGTGACGCCACCAGTTTTGGCTTCAATCAAACGAGTCATAAACATTTAATCTCAATATAAGAAATACTACTTTTGCTCAGTACCGGGAGGGGGGAAGGGGGGGGGGGGTTAAATGGCCCAAATTGTGTTTACTTACATAGCCTCTAAGAGCTTATTTTGGCTGATAAAGGGGGGTCGAAAGTAAAAAAGCCACAGACATTGTGCTCATATAGTGTTTAAATGGCCCGTTTGACCGAAATTTAAAAAAAATTTTTTTTCTTGGTTTTAGCCACTTTGGATCAATTTTGGATAGGGTCAGTATGGACCCTTTTGGTACACCCTACAATAATATAAGCCTAAGCTTTGGGCTACGCTGTTACGACCTGCCAAAAAAAATTTTTGAAAATTTGAAAAACGAATTTCCCGGAAAATCCGGAAATTTTCCGGAAGTTCAAAATACGGTAAAAGGAGCCCTTAGGTAGCCCTTTCACCTCATATTTAGTTTCTCGAAATCGGCCCTGATTTTGGCCTTCAAAAAAAAAATTTTTTAAAACCCCATTTCCCATGTATTTTCGCCATAAGGGCCGTCGGAAAAAATTTTGGTCGTGTCCGAAAAAAGTCTTTAGGGGAGGCCTACAAGTTCCCAGTGTTTCGTCAAAGTCGGTCACCGGGGCAGATTCCTTATGGATATTCGGTAGGAGCCTTTTTGAGAGGCACTACATGACTTACGGTCAGTCAAAATAATTGTACATTTATAAACATTATTTATCCAAACAAAGCACCCCAAAAAACCCGTAAAAGCTTTTTAAATTCGATTCCGAGAGTCAAAATTTAAGTTAAAAAAGTAAAACGACCGCTGATTGACGCCATCATGGATTCTGCGCAAACGGTTGAGATTTCGAGTTGCTAACAGCGAAAATCGTAATCAGAAGGGTCGAATTACCCTAAAAACACTTGTTAGCAAAATGTTATACAAAATGCCGCTTGAACGGAAAAAATTGAAAATGGTTACTAGTCTAAAAGGGGTTTTCGGGGTCGCTGATTTCGAATCTGACTACAAATTGCAAAATTCCCAGAACTATGGATTTTTATGTCAAAAACCATATTGTCAGCTATTTCTGTTGCTTTAGTCAAAATATTTAGCTCTTTATAAGTCTATCTTGCCTTACTGAGATTAAGAGCTGCTGTTTGGTACGTTCCCACATGAGAAACCATTTTTTTTGAACGAATTTGGCGAAATCAAGCATTATTCTAAAATGATTTAATTTCCCATAAGCTTAACATGGGCAAAATATTTCTTAATATTCTAGGGTATTAGCCTGGTAACACTGGTATATTTTTATTACCATCTTGGCTTTAAGTAGAAGTATTTGACACAAATTATCGAAAATAAATTATTTATTTTAGAGCCCATAAGCTAAGTATAGGAGATTTTTTTTTTTTTCGTTTTACTGAGATCTTTTTCGGCTGCGATTAACTCGGTACTTTCAAAAATAACGATCATTACGGGTATTTTGACCTTCGGAAACCAAATATAAAGTCAGAATTTAAAAAAAAAATTCAAGATGGCGGATGGTTGGTAAAATCTTCCAGATTTTTTATATTCCAATGTTGTAAACGCTATATTTATTGCTCTTTTTATTCTTATGAACTTAAAAATCCAAGTAAATAACGGATGGACAGTCAATTATGCAATATTCAACAAGAATGCTTCGCCTACGTTTAGCTTATGAGCAAAACAGATGCTTCTGTGTAGAGACGTTTATAAGTTTAAAAATAATAAAAAACGAAATATTTTGGGGGGTTTTTCGAACTACTAATTCTGAATCTAAAGTCGAAATTTTGAAAAAAATTGAAATTAAAGATGGCGGACTATTAACTTTTAAAATTTTCAGTATTTTTAAATATTACTACTCGAAAAATAATCGGTTTTTGAAAAATTAAAAGAAGTTACTTTTCCGGGAGGCAGTTAATTTGAGACAAGTTGATTTTCTGAAGGCCACACGTGCCCCCTACGTAAAATCCGATGTTAGATTTGAAATCAGAATGCTGGAAAACATATAAATCGATATCCATATGTCATTTTACCGATAAAATAATAATGGTTTGTTTTCTGCGGGGCCACCAGTGCCCCCCACGTAAAAACTAGTTTCAGATTCGGCATCAACGACCCCTAAAACCCCTTCATTCATAGAAATTTTCGTGAAAAAAGTTAAATAAATTAAATTGAGTTTGCATCAACGGTTGCATAACTGAGCTATATCGGGCGCATCACTTTTTTTTTTTATGTCTCTTTGGCCTAGTGCTTTTCCTGTATAGATATAACACAGAAAAACAATGTTTGGGAGGAATGAGGTATTCCCAAATTTCGAAATTTTGCCGGCCAATGGTAAACATTTTTCGGGCGATAAAGATTTTAATCCATTTAAATTTCAGAAAAAAAAAGAAAAAAAATTGACTAATCCGTCTTCCAAGTTTGAAACAAAACTAAAGTCTTAAGCCTGCTCCAATTAGGTTTCTTTCCCCTGGGAGAAAAACGGTTTCGACAAGACAAACCCATAAACATCCCAAATCCCATACGAACACACGAGACACCCGACAGAATGAAGTCATTATTCAACAATTTAACCTTATAATTAGGCGACGTCAAAAACCTCAGACCAAATAATCAATTCAACTTTAACAAAACCACAATGTCATTCCGTCTTGCTTACCTGGTACCACCTACAATGACAGACATGACACAAAACATCACATCGGTTTTTTTTTTTTCTTCTCGAATATCATTCCCGGTGACAAAACGTTTTAATGCATCCACTCTTACGCAAAACGATAAAAAAAAATACTTGAATCATTTTGTCTCAATAAAAAAAAAGAAAAAAAAAGAAAAAAATGTTTCGGGCCTACCACAACTTTCGTAAAAAAAACAGACGAAGTTACGTAATTTTTCTACAATTATGATTAAAAATCATTTTTTTTTTTTTTTTTTTTTAATATTTCCTAGCGGCTTGTACTACCTCGTTAATTATTCAAGCAATTAAATTAACGAAACGCTAAAATTACATGAAAATTTATGTGAATCATAAAGAAAAAAAAAATTATACACCTCTCCCTCCACCCTCACAAACGTCGTGTCAGTCCTTTTTAGTTACTTTTTTTTCTCTCTCAACATTTTCACGGTGCCCAAAGAAATCAACAACTTTTATTTATCTGGCACTTATAAATTTACACGTCGTTCTACTTTTATACTTGAACCGTAAAATTCATTTTATTGCGTTGCACTTTAGCAGCTTCACATCGACACGAAAAAAATATATAAAAAAAAATTTACTCTTTTCATGTTATGTTATCAAATACAATTAAAATCGCATTTGGAAAAATTTTGTTTAAAACTGATCATAAACGTGACTTGATTAAGTCCTCCAAGAAAATCGTCGGAGAGTACGTAGGAAAAGAAAAAAAAATGGAGCTGCAGTTTGAATATTTTAACCCATTCCCGCTAAATTCTCCGACCTCATTTTTTTTTCTCACCTCCTGATCTAAATCCCAGGTGGGCCTTTCGTGTGGATGTGTACAAATAGTCTAATAGCGCCTGAAATAACTTCAGAAGTGCAACCAGCTCATAACATTTCAAACCGCACAGTAGTCTTATGCATAATTTATAAATGACAGCATAAAATGGAAATAAGAGTGAATAAGCAAAATCTACTTAATAACTTCAAAGAAATACATGCATAAGTTCTGCATATCAAGATTTTCATGCTTAAAAAAATTATGCATGGTAAAAATTACGCATAATCACATTTTGATGCCAAAAAAATGTATGCATAAATTTTTTAAAAACGATGTTTTTTTCAAATTTTGATGTTTAAAAAAATTATGCATATTCCAAATTTGATGCGAAAAAAATGCATGTATAATTTCAACAAAATTATGCATAATTCAAAATTTGATGATGCTTCAACAAATTATGCATAAATGTAAAAATTAAGCATATTCAAATTTTGATGCATAAAAAAATTATGCATAAATTTTGTAAAAATTATGCATATTCAAATTTTGATACTAAAAAAAATTATGCATAGATATTGTAAAAATTATGCACAGTCAAATTTTGATGCTTAAGATAATTATACATAAATTCTGGAAAAATTATGCATAATCAAATTTTGATGCTAAAAAAATTATGCATATTCAGATTCTGATGCTTAAAAAAATTATGCATAAATTTTGCCAAAAATTATGCATATTCCATTTGATACCAAAAAAATGTATGCATAAATTTTGTAAAAATTATGCATAATCAAACTTTAATACTTCAAAAAATTATGCATATTCAAAATTTGATGCTTTTGATGCATAAAAAAAATTATGCATAAATGTAAAAATTAAGCGGATTCAGTTTTTGATGCTTAAAAAACTATGCATATTTAAATTTTGATGCTTAAAAAAATTATGCATAAGTTTTGTAAAAATTAAGCAGTCAAATTTTGATGCTTAAGAAAATCATGCATAAATTATCGAATAATTATGCAAAATAAAATTTGGGTGCTTAAAAAATTATGCATAAATTTTAAAAAAATTAATGCATAAATTTTGTAAAAATTATGCATATCCAGATTTTGAGGCATAAAAAATTATGCATATTCAAAATTTGATGCTTTTGATGCATAAAAAAATTATGCATAAATGTAAAAATTAAGCGGATTCAGATTTTGATGCTTAAAAAATTATGCATATTCAAAATTTGATGCTTAAAAAACTATGCATAAGTTTTGTAAAAATTAAGCAGTCAAATTTTGATGCTTAAGAAAATCATGCATAAATTATCGAAAAATTATGCATAATCAAAATTTTATGCTTAGAAAGTTATGCATATTCGTATTTTGATGCTTAAAAAACTGTGCATATTGAAAGTTTGATGCTTAAAAAACTATGCATGATCAAATTGATGCTTAAAAAAATGCATAAACTTTGCAAAAACAATATGAATTTTCAAATTTTTTTATAAATTAGACAAAAATAATACATCTTTCATTTAAACCTTTCGCATTCATTTTGCAAAAATTTTACACATTTTTTGCATCACTTTTTCGTACGGGATTTTAAGAAGTTCAAACAAATCTCTAGGAACTTTTACAACTTAACAAGTCGCCCCTGAGTACATTAAAAATATTTTAAAATTCCTTTTCCAAAAAAAAAAAGTCTGCAACTCTGCACTGCAAAAACAATTTTATTATTTTAAGATTCAAGGATGATTAATGAAATAATGAGGTTAGTAGTTGGCGACAGTAAACAAAGCCGCCTACATCTTCGCTAAAAAATGTTCAAAAAAAAAAAAAAAATTGGCATTACCTTCCGGTAGCGGATGCAACGTAACCGCGGTACTGAGTCTCCCACTTCCCAAGCTCACAAGATGCGGATTATCCGTATGAACTTTGACCGCTCTTCCGGATTCGTGAACTTCCAGATTTTCCAGCTGAGACGTTTGAACCGCAGCCATGACACTGAAATTGACAAAAAAAAAAGAAAAGATTAGAAAAAAAAAAACTACTCTGGTTAACGGTCGGTTACTTCATCTAATTGAGTTTGGCTTGGGAATTCAAAACAATCGTTAAATTAATTCCAATCCCCGACAGGAAATCCAATATTAAACGTTAATAAAGATCGGGCGGATTTAACAAAAGCCCGTTTTTTTTTTTTCAAGTAAGTGAATCGTCAATTAAACGAAAAACCAGAGAATACCATTTCACCTACAACGTCGTAAAAAAATCAAACTTATCGACAGTTGGAAATCTTTCGAAAACATGTGGGTGGTTATTGATACGTCCCATTTCCGAGGGGGGGTTATCTCAAATAAAGATAATGAAAATCAATAATAAGGGAAGAAAAAAAATAAAAAATAAAAATAAAATCATCATCATCATCTGGCCGTGCGCCATGCTTCACACATTTGCAGCTGCACCAGTCTTGTTAAAAGTCAATTAACATGATTAACGCTTGATGGTTCCACCCGTACGAAAAAGGGATGCATAAAACTTGTATTTCATCAATGTAATTTGTATCACATCAACCGATTTTTAATGGGTGTTAAAAAGTCTTTTTGCGGTGGCTTCCATTTAAGGCTCGCCCTCCCGTTATCCGTCGGGTTGGGCGGAACACTTCGTCTGTGTGAATTGCTTGATTTCTTTTTTCTTTTTTTAACGTAGAACTACGTTATAGAGCTCGGTCCTGGGGGGATCTGTCTGTCCAAGATCTGTCGCGATGTTCGCGATGTTCGCACCAAAAATTTTTAGTTAATTTTTGTTAGTTTTTTGTGAATTTTTCTTATACTTTTATTAATTATTTATTTTACTACTTAATTCACAATCTTTAAATTATAGTCAAGATTTAGTCAAAATTTTATTTAATTAATAAAAATTTTAGTTAATTTTCGTTAGTGTTTCGTGAATTTTTCTTATACTTTTATTAATTATTTTTTAGTTAATTTTCGTTAGTTTTTCGTGAATTTTTCTTATACTTTTATTAATTATTTATTTTACTACTTAATTCACAATCTTTAAATTATAGTCAAAATTTAGTCAAAATTTTATTTAATTAATGAAAACTTTAGTTAATTATCGTTAGTGTTTCGTG
Source organism: Liposcelis bostrychophila (assembly GCA_037577465.1). Classification (NCBI taxonomy): domain Eukaryota; kingdom Metazoa; phylum Arthropoda; class Insecta; order Psocodea; family Liposcelididae; genus Liposcelis; species Liposcelis bostrychophila. The sequence continues at coordinate 3,174,475 of CM075215.1, forward strand.
AATTTTTCTTATACTTTTATTAATTATTTTTATTTAGTAGTTAACGTGGCGCTTGAGTAGAAGGTCAGGTCCAAAAGTGGCGCTTGAGTAGAAGGCCAAGTCTCACCCCTTGGGATTGGGGTGGAGCTATCATTCCCTTTAGGGTTCTACCCCTTTTCTTTTAGGTCCTTAATCTTTTCTTTAGGGGGTCCTTAAGACTTTCTTTTTGGGTCCCTTATGCGTTAATCCTTAAGATAATTGGGGGTTGCTTTTGATGTTCCCCAAGACGTTTGATATAGGCCTTGAGACAAGACTTTTTCTCCACCCTCTTTTTTCACCCTCTTTTTTCACCCTCTTTTTTCATAACCCCTATTTATTTTCCCTATTTAGGATGAATTTTTTCCTTCAAATACGCGTTCACGTACTTGCGGTATTTTCGGGTGCTTAAGACTTGATACTCAGAGTATCAAGACTTGGATTGATCATACCCTTAACCCCCCTCGCGAAAGGCGACCGTCAAGACGTTGATATAGGCCTTGAGACAAGTTAAACCCTCTTTTTTTTTCACCCTATTTATTTTCCCCTATTTTAGGAAAGGATGAATAGACTTTTTGCACACTTAATATATTAATCTACTTTTACAAAATTCTTAAGTTTTACGTTTTTCTTTTTAGGCTTTTGTTTATCACGGCCCCCCTATTTATTTTAGGAAAGGATGAATTTATTCGATTTTTTTCCTTAACATACTCCTTCACGTACTTGCGCACGCATTCACTTTACTTTTTTACCCGTTATTTTTATCACCTTGCTTTTCCCTTATTTCGCATGCTTAGCTTATTATTTTAACTGCTTTTTCAGTTCATTTCTTCATTTTCTACTCTTCACCGTTTTTCATTCCCTATTTATTTTCCCCTATTTTAGGAAAGGATGAATTTATTCGACTTTTTTGCACATTCAATTTATTAACCTACTTTTACAAAATTCTTTAGTTTTACGTTTTTCTTTTTAGGCTTTTGTTTATCCCGGCCCCATTTATTTTAGGAAAGGATGAATTTATTCGACTTTTTTTCCTGTCCATGTACTTGCCCATGCGCATACATTATTTCTGGTTATTTTCCGGCGACTGCTTCCCCTATTTTTGCATGCTTAGCTTTTCAGTTATTTTCTTCATTTTCTACTCTTTAGCGTTTCGAATCCGTAAAAAATACTTCACAATGTATCTTTCCACCTTTACCTGTTTCGCATTTAATCACCCCACTTTTAAGAACCCTGATTTTAATTCTTTTTTCATTCATTTAAATTTTTTATCTCCCCCTTTTCATTTGTTATTTTCGCAACTTTTTAGGATAGGAACTGATTTTTCAGAAACTACATCAGATTTTTTATATTTACATTTTATTGAAAAATTTTAGCTTATTCTTTACATATTTTTAACTATCTCTAACAAAACTCTTTTAGTCTTATGTTATTTCTTATTCTAAGACTTACATTTTTCTACTTATCATACTTTTCTTTTTAACTTTTCAAAATTATTAAGTTTTTTCTTATTCTAAGACTTTTGATTTTCTTTTACATTAGTTTTACTTTTTTATAACCGAAAGGTTCCGTATCGTAATCGTCCACGCGACGTCTCTTTGTTATATTTATTGAAATTTTTTTGAGACTGGTGCTGTTACGATATCTCTTTCTTTTGTTCTTAAAATATTCGTCGAGTGAACGACTACTTCCTCGCCTTCCCTTTCGTTTAAAACCATTTCTTTTAATTTACCAAAATTTACAATTTGACTTGCCTTAAAATTTAGAGTTAAGCCTTTTACTTTACACACATAACTTATTTTCCCACTCAACGGGGAGAATACTTTATACGCGTATGTTTTCGGCCCCCCAGATACGAACTCTGTTATATAGCTTCCAGGGCCATAACATTCTAATTCATCTGTCATTTCCCCCAAAAAGGACCCTGTCGCAACTTTATGCTGTCCTTCTTTATATGAATATATAACAGAATCCGTATCATAATATAGGACCTGTCGATCGAGGGGCTCCAGATAAGAGTATAGTTTAATCGGGCTTGGGCTGTTGTGTAAGCTGCTAGGGTGACATTTACAGTAGGGGAAAATTCTCTAGCTTCTTCCTTATATTCCCAATTTACTAAAACTACTTCTTCATTTATTTCCTGTACTGTATTTACATTAACCGAGGGGTCGGCCAGGAGCTTGAAAAATTCATGAGGCTCCCTAACTATAGACGTTCGCGGCATATTCTCGCGCATACCCATTCGTCCCCAAAAATTGTTGAGTTGTAATTTTCCTAAACTTCTAAGCCCTGGGTTAACCTCGATTTTTTCCAAGTCAAGTTTTATCCCCTCAGCTTGAAAAAATTCTTCAATATATTTTTCTTTTTGTTCTTTGGTTATGCAATCTGGAGGGAACCCCGAAGCTTCTTGTTTTATTTTTAAAAATTTATTTATATATTCAGTAAATAGCCCCCCAGTTTTTAATTCTGGATCGTATTGAACTACTTTATACTGCCATATTTCAAAGACCTCTACTACTTGATACCCCTTTGATACTGCTTTTTTAACTTCATCTACAACCCAAGTGCCTGTTAGGGATCGTTCTGAATCGTTATGGTTACATTCGTTCTTATTTTCGTTTTGACTACATGTTCTACATAAGCTAAAAATTAATTTCCCATTCTGTTTACAAGGTAGTACAGGGTGATACAAATCGGTGGGGGGTAATACACTGCATTTTATTAGACCTTCCACTTTTGTTAAATCCATTTCTTTCCCAATCAGTTTTTTACAGTTTTCACCAAAGTAAATTTCAGGATGACCGATTGGATATTTTGAATATTTATTTATAAATGGATATAACGAGCAGATATCAATATAGCGTATTTCCTCCCCGTCTTCTGTCTTTTTATACAGTTTTGTACACCCAGTACGACCCCCGTAAAAAGCATCTCTAGGGTCCAAAGGTAACGTACCCGTTTCCGCGATTGATTTTACCTGAGGAATTTTCAGCCTTTCTTTTCGATACTCACATTCCCACATTTCGTGAACTATGTATCCAAAACTTCGAAGTCTTTTAATTTTGTCTTTTGTCCTTTCATATCTTCTCGTCATTGTAGCTTCAGGATCTTCGTGAAGAGGAGAATCCCGCTGCTGAAGAAAGCATTTAGGGCAACCATGATAATAACATCCGTGAAACTCGAAAATTTCTCTGGTTTGTTGGAAATAGCCATCTACTTTCACCCCATTTAAAACAGCTTCCTTTCCTCGTCCTGAGTGCTGGATCTGAATATTTCTTTGATTTTCCACCGTTGTCAACCATTCCAAAGCTATTTTTGATTGATTCCCCCGATTTCGATATCCTCCAGGAGGAATAAGTCCAATGGTTTCAGGTTTTAAAAAGTTTCTTCTAAAAGCCAAATTGCAGGCCGACGCTATTGTCACTGCTTCAAGGAACGGATTGACTTTGGTTTCCAATTGAAAATTTCGAAGAAACTGTAAGCAAGCCTGCCTGAGAACGGTTACGTCAGCGATGCAGTATGACACGATTTCCTTTTCCATCTCGAAGATATAGTCGGAGCTTACTTGCTCGTCATACCATTTTAGAAATTTTTCTCTTTCTTTTTCCGACATTGTGTCCGATGAATAGAACATTTTATCAGGCATTTTTCCGATATAATTTTTGTTTTTCTCGGTGTTAAACAGGTGAGGAAAGTACCCTTTTTTGCAGGAAAGATTGAATGATTTTGATAATGCAGAGAGAGCCATCGGAAAGTAGTTAAGCGAATCGATGAATCTTACGTTTTGTATCGTTAACTGTATAATTTTCGTCCCCCTCATGATTAAATTTGGGACATGATATGTTTTCTCGAGAATATATTTCAAAATGAACTGCGAATCAAAGCCCTGAGCATTGTGGGCAATACAGCAAACGTTTTTATACGACTTCCGAACGTTTAAGACGTAATTCATAAATGTTTCAATCACATCAAGATCTTTTATGACGATTTGCTTCTCTCCACACTTTTCGCAGAACGGTGCCGATTCATTCTCGAGACAGTTTTCACAACGCTGCTGAACCACGCAAAGGTTGGGCTCGTGTATTTTCACTTCAGGATTTTCGCTATGTTCCTTCTCTTGTCGAGTTTCCAAGTCGTAGAATATATACAAGTATTTCTTTTCAGGCGATTTTCTTGCGTCAGGCTGAATGTAGCATTCATGGTTTGCAGGTTTATGCTCTTTACAAGCCGTACAGAATATTTCCCCGCAGACATGAGGTTTTTTTCGATTTCTTTTGTCGTAGACTTTAAAACAAGTCATACATTTTATTATATGCTGACATAATTTCGTTGTTTTATGATGATCGAAGCATTTCTGATTATAAAACTTTCGGTTACATTCTTTGCACTGAATTTGCTTTTCTTTTTCACACGACGATTCGTTATTACATGCAGGACATATCTTTTGACATCTATGCATGCCTTTTTTTCCATATGGTGCGTGGCAGTCTTCGCAGTAGTATCTACATGCAAATGCACTCGTCAGAGACGAAATCAGATTATAATGACTTCCAAAATGTAGAATATTTATTTTTTTCGACGCTTCACGATTTTCTCCCTCATATATCATTTCTCTTCCTTTGCTTCCATGTTTATAGATCGTTATTTTAAAATCCTTGAAGTAATCTTGAAATTTCTGTATTTCTTCCAATCCGGCGCCATGGTCTGGAATTTTAACGCCGACTTTTTTTACAAGATCTTTTGTGAGTCGGTCTTGTAGTTTTCCAACGTTTGCCCTGATTTTATTATACAGAGGATCTTTTTCGGCCAAAGCTTTTCCTACAACCAGTGCGCGGGGAAGGCAAAGCTTATCGTCATTTTTGATTGTGACGATCCCTCTCCTCCAGTGACATTCCTCCTCGAAGTTGTTGTAAAAACCGGTCGCTCTTCTCCCAGAACCATGAGCCATCGCCACTCGTGTGAAATGGATTTTAAATGTATCAAATATACTGACGCCTTTTTCCTCATTGCTTTGAAATAGAGAAAACAGGACGTTCCATATATCGGAGCTGGAAATTTCGTCTCGAGCTCTAAAAGAGATGTATCCAGGTGATTCTTTAAACTGGTCGGATGTAAAAGTTAATCCGATCTTGTCGCTTTTTTACATTGATTTTTAAAGTCGTCTATAAGACCCTTTATTGCGTCTTCGGCATGGTCGAATTCGGCTACGTTTTCTGGTGGCGGATTAATTTTAAAAGTTACTCGACGTCCGTGTAATGAAAATTTTTTTACGTATGTATTTACTTTGCTTATCAGCGTATATTGTTTCATTTTCGTCTTTCCTTTCCGAAGACTTATTTTAGATTGAGGGAAATCTCTTTCACCACAGATCCAGAGTTAACGTTATGCGAATTAAATAAATATGAATACAAAAACATGGAAGGGACATTACGAATTATTTCGAGTATTGTTTGATCCCTTTATTATCCTAAAATATAACGGAAGCGTGTGCAATTGTTATTTATTAGCACTTGCATCACTTGATTTCATTTAATTTTTCTATTATATTATGCAAAAAACGATATTGATTTTTCCCCGAATTACGTGAAATCATCCGTTATCCATAAATAACCGTTTACGTATACCCCAATTTTTCTAATAAACACCTGCAAAGCGCTGGATCGTGACAACCTTCACCCTTTTTCCCATCCTCTTCTTCTGAATTTCCCCTATTTATTTTTTGGAAAAGCTGAAATAAGTAGAGTATCTGCACACACAATTCGATTATATATTAACCTTTTTTTTTTTACACATAATATATTAACCTACGTTTACAAAACGTTTTTCTTTTTAGGCTTTTGTTTATCACGGCCTCTATTTATTTTAGGAAAGGATGAATTTATTCGACTTTTTTTTTCCTGTCCATGTACTTGCCCACACGCACACGCTTTTACCCCGTTATTTTCCGTCGGCTGCTTTCCCCGCTTTTTCATCCCAAAACGGTTTTGCTGGTTTATTTATTCCGTATTTTGAATGAAGATGGTCGTTAAAAATCAGGTTGTCAAACGCAAGCTTTTCCCTGATCGTTTTATTGAACGCCAATAGCTCTAAAGTTGGTACTTTTTGTATTTTCCGGTAAACTTTTAAGATTACAGGTATTTGACGATCCCTGTTGGCGTGCCCGTACATGACTTGCATTATCTCCATTCGGCGTAACCGCTTTGCAAAGCTTTTTAGATGCTTTATTTTTCTGCATGCGGTATATTCAATTGATTTTATGTCTAAGCCGGGAAAACACGACCGGAGGTATTCAGCAACAATTATGTATGCGAATTCCTTTAAAGGTGAATTTACAATATTTAATGGCTGAGGATCGTGTATCAGATCTACGGAAGCATCGAAACAGGACTGATATTCGACAGATGAAAGCAACGAATATCCATTGAAATAATCCTCTAGGCAGTCCATTTCCTCGAACAAAAAAATCGTATTAAATTTGTATAATTCTATACAAACGAGCGATTCTGGCGGACAGCATTTCGACTCCAGTTTCGTTGCAGTGGTTATTATGCATCTTTCTAAGTCCTCGTCTATTTTGTTTATTTCGTAAATCGTGTAAGATTCCATTTGAATTCCATTCCTTATGTTATCCCATCCTGTCAAATATAACGTTATTTCGACATATAAACTGTTTAAACTGCTTTTGGATTGGAGCAACTCTTTTATTTTATTTCGTAAGAATTTCGGGATGTGGAACTATTTAAAATAATTAGGCGCTTTTACTATGCTGACATAGTAAATCTTTTATTTTATTTAAATTCTCCCGATTGAATACTTCAAATTGTAACATTTTTTTCTGGTGTGGACGAGCAAACCTGCTATTTATTATTTTCATAATTATGATGTTTGTTCTTCCGACAACTTTATCTGAATGCTCTAATTTTTAAATCGAAATAAACTATTCGGTCTTGAAAAATATAACCTCGTATTAACATAAGCTAAGAATGACTGCATATATTAAATTTAGAATGAAAAACGCTTATCCAGTAGGGGTGCTTCATTGATAGGGGTGGATTTTTGTCAATCCTTCAAAATTTCGATTACATTACCCTCTAAAGAATATTATTTCTCCGAGAAATACATTTCTTAAGGCTTTTTTTTTTTCATATTGGAAAGTCAGTCTTGGTTTTGCCCTTTTTATTTTTGAGGAAAAATTAAAGTCCACAGGAAGTAAGAAGAAAAGACTTAATTGGATATGAACCACAATTATACGGCGAATATTTAAGAAGTGGAAAAAATAAAACAGAAGTTGTATGATTATGACGAACAAACGTTTTCGGATTTTGGTGGAGTCTTTGGAGTGGAAATATTATCAGGAAATATTAGATTTATAAATTGCAGCAGTGTATTTGGCGAAGGTGATAGAGATACCGAACCATCTTATATTACTTTAATACCGCAATATTTAAATAAACTTTTATGATTTCGAAAAAAAAACATTGAAAAGGGACATATGCAAAATGTCAAATATTTTTTGATCCCTTTATTATCCTAAAATATAACAGAAGCGTGTCCAATTATTATTTGCACTTGTGAAGCTGTGGACTTGTTCACCCGAAACTACCTTTACCAATAAACAATAGTTTGCACGTGCCAAATTTTTATTTATTAACACTTTGATCATTTCATCCCATTGATTTTCCTTTCTATTTGCATTGTTATTATCTTTGCCTATCCACCTTTTTACCTTTTTTCACGGATTTCGATTTTTACGACCTTCTTTTTTATTCCGGACAACGCCAAAAAATTATATTATAGATGGGAAATATTGGAGGGGGAAGTGATTTGTCAGTGCGACTCCAAATTTTTGATGATTT